>VWZS01009396.1:977473-1060239 GCA_013397075.1 Rhabdornis inornatus | reverse complement strand
AGGGAAGGGAAGGGAAGGGAAGGGAAGGGAAGGGAAGGGAAGTCTCACTCAGGTACCTTCAGATGCCTGAATGTAGTCATGAGACTCAAACCAGCTTTCACTCAAAAGTTATCTTAATTCACCAAAACACACTGCTACTATTTTTATCATGCTGTTCAGCCTGACTCTGGTAGCCTAACACATTTATACAACAAAAAATTAAGCTAGTTCACAGGACTGTTAATCATTTTATTTTATCTTATAGAATAATTAGGTGTGAGGCAAATTGAAAAGACAAATTTTTCTCTGTGTTCAAACATTTATTTTATTATGTCTAGGTTACTTTGCAAGGAAGCTGTCTAAAACTATAGTTTTTCAAACTTTCTCATGAACTCAAAAGTGTTTTGAATTTGCAAGATTCTCTGATGCTAACTAGTTGAAACATTGGGATTAGTTCAACAATGTTGTCTGCAGAGTCTAAGGATGCTTGGATACATTTACACTGAATAAATACAGCCATTAAAAGTAATTTAAAGTAAAATGAAAATTAGGTCAACAGTTTGTTATAGACTGAAATCTCTCACAGAAAAAGGGATATATTTTGATATGGCTGGGCATATATATATATATGTGTGTGTGTGTGTTTATATATATATAGATATATGTGTGAAAAATATTTGCAAGAGCTATTTAGACAAAATAAAAAACAAAAAAATTGAGAGAAGATCTTTAATGTATTTCAATCATCAGATGCATCCATCCTATTACCAGAATGTACCAGCATCCTTTCAAAGGTGTCACAGAATTATTAAAAAAAAAAAAAATACTGTGAAATGAAGGACCAATGGAAGCTCATCTCTTTCAATTCACTGTCAAAAGGATCATAAAATCAACTATAATATATATTTATTTTTCTAATTTATAAACAAGATGAAAAACATACCCAAATAAAATTCACCATGCACTGACCAATTGCTTGTAGCTATTAGAAAGGAATATCTCACATAATCATTAAAATTCAGCTCTAGGGATGAACATAAAAATATGCAATAATCAGAGTAAGATGCTGTGAAGTGTTAGTAGTATTTCCATATGTGAAGGCAGCAAACTCTATTTAAGAGACCCAATTATTAGCCACATGAGGACAAACATGAATGAGTTAAATGTGTTATTTTTCAGAGTAGAACTGAGTACTTATTAAAATTATGAGCCATCAAAATAACTCTTGCAAAAGCTGACAAGAATGTGAGATAAAGCAAACCTTCTTTTTGCCTCTTTCATGTAGACTATTGCCATTAACATATAAATTAATAGTATACCTTAGTAATTTTAGTCTATATCATTAATCACTGTAGACCCTGATGCATGCTTGGCTTCCCTCCAAAAAGTCAGGAGAGCGAGTACACTTCATGCCATACCCTATTTGCCCAAACACCATTAAGACAGAAACATTACTTCACCCCAGGTGCTGTGAAAAAGCTAAGTTTTTAAGGAGTTACTTCCTAACAGGGAACCTCTTTCCTTCCCACACTTCTGACTCCATGCATTTTTGTGAGTACACAACATTGAGAGCAACTAGAAATTGCCAGTGAAGATAAGGTAGTTGTGACAGTTCCCACTATGCTTTTAAAATTCATAAGACTCTTAAAGCATGAGTCAGAAGAGCAGAAGCTGTTTCTCCTCATCCTCTGGAGTCATCTGATAAAGTAGTGAACACGAAAGGCTTGAATATCATGATCCTTCTCAGGAGCCTTGCAAGTATCAACTGCTAGCATTGTTTACACATCCTCCTAATACTCTATTTATTGGAATAATTAGTAAACAAAGATCCTCTTACAGGGCAGACTTTCTTTACAGTATCTCTGCTTAATAGATGTCCATCATGTCTCTTAGTAATCTGAACAGACAAAGCTTCCTCCCATCTCTGTCCCCTTCCTCTCCTTCACACCAAAGCCAGGTTTGAGTGGGATGGATCAGTATCACTGGGCAGCATTTCTGTCACTCATGAGCATGCAGCCATGGCTCTCTGGAATTGCTTCACAATAAAAGATTTTTGTTGCTACACACTTCCAGATATTGTTGCACTTCCAAAGATTATCAGACATAACAGGAGGCCATCAAAAAACATATTAGGTAAGCCTGAAAATTCAGTCAGCATTCATATGTGATTATTTTCCACTCCTTGGTCTTTGCAAAGTACCTCTCTCATCATTTCAAAATACTCCTGAGAGTTTGAAGAACAATAATTTGAAAGAAAAGTGACAAGTTGCTGTAAAAATCTTACAAGTTAGCTTCATGGCAAGCATGCATCATATCACAGCCATCCTCAAAAAAGAAAATATGAGTCAGCGTGTGTCAGCAATCAGACATTTTTCTGTCAAACAGATAAATGTCTGACATCTTTCTGTCACTCCCGACTCTCTGTCAATTTTCTTGGGCTCTGTTTATCTGCTGTGATCCTAAATTTCCTGCAGGCCAGTGTGGAAAATCACAGACACTGCTGCTGCTTTAGGCTGACCTACATTCCCCAAAAGATTAGGCAGCACAAAATACCAAAATCTTTAACTTTCTGGGACACTTCTGAACAACAATAAGCTTCGCGAGGAGGAAAACACATTAACACAAGCTCCAGTTCACATCAGTTTTCTCTCCTGGCAGAGTCTCTGAAGTAGCAGTATCAGCGAGGGGCAGGCACAGCTCTCAGATCTTCTGCTGCGTGGTGTTTGACTGGTGATCGCTTGCCTTTTAACTGCTTTAGAAAACAGCAGCAAAGCAATCCTGTCAATGCTGTTTTATTTACTCCAAAAAGGGGCCATGTGGCCTCTTGGAAAAAAAAAAACAAACAAATAAAACTCCTAATTAGATAATGATCAAAGTCTAGAGGACACATCAGCTCCTTTATACAAAATAGATGCTGGGAAACAAAAGATTCTTGCAATGTAGGCTTTGCGTGCTTCAGTTCACCAAATACTGCATTCACGTACATAATGCTCACTATCAATGCAATTAAAGAAGAAATGCTGGATGGGAATCCCTGAACCTCATTTGTGGGAATAAACTCTGTCCCAGGGAGAACCTACTGGGGGTGTGGGCTGGGGATTCTTCTCCAGATTCATGGGTATGTACATTATACATTAAGTGTATAAAATGCAGTTCCACTGTGTACTGGGTGTCTAAGGTCCTTGCCTGGTCATGGAGATCTATTCAATCTAGTGGGGGAAGCTGCTAGGCCACCTGTGCCCCCTGAGCTCTACCTCAAGTAGACACCTGCATTAAGCCAACTAAACAGCTCTCCATTCATCATATGGCCATGTTTTACACTCAGATTTTTTAAAATAAATATTTTTTTCAAACAAATAACCTTTGCTTGATGTGGCAAGTTTTGAGAAATTTTAGTGATGAGGTGCAGACATGGTGATGCAGAAAAGGAAAAGGAAGGAAAACTTATGATGTTGTGGCATTTTGAAAAATATTTATCATCTGTGCAACTTAAAGTGAACCAAGTACCACATGTTATAAGGAGACTGTTTCAGTATGTGGTACTTTTCCAAGTCTGTTGTGTAAAAATTGTGACTAAAAGCAGAAAAAGATTGTGTTAATATGATTCACAGTAATACTTAAGTTATCAAGTTTGCAGATCTTCCTTCAAAATATCCTGGTATGATTATATCTGTGCAGAAATATAAATGAAAGTGATAGCAATAATGGAACATGGCATAGAAACACTTTATAGATGAGTGACAATAGACAGGAATTTGGAACCTTGTGACAGCTGCCCCACCTGAAAGTGACTCTCCCTGCCTCCTTCATGAACACTTCTAACAGCAAACCCCAAACAGGGAACCAAGCCAAGCACAACATCAGGTCCTGATCAGTGGCAAAGCCTGTAACAGGGTGCTAGCCACAAAGCCAGGCTGAGGTGTAAATACCCAGGGATGATATTCATTCTTGCTTCAGTGGTGTCAGGTATTAATGCCTACTTACCTTCTGTCCCAGTTTTATGCTTTTCACTTGATTTATGAATCCCAGTCTTAGCACCATGTTGCTTCAGCACAAAACAATCTGAAATGAAAAAGTAATTGCCAGAGAAACTCCAATGATCCTAAGTAATCCTGCAATGCTTTGGTGACTTCTCAAGATGCTTAGACCATTACTGTCTGAGTAGGTTTGAACAACTTTCAGGCTTTTCTCCATGTCATGAATGAAAGAAGCCCTAAAACAGTACTGTCACAGTCTCCTAAATATTTTTTTAAAGACACAGAGGTTAGTCACAATGAAAGAAGAAATACTCAGTTCTCATAGTTTACCAAATCAAGAGTGAAGAGGCATTTAGTTTATTAATGACATAAAATTACTACCAACCAGTAAACTGTACATTCAAAATTCAATGGGAGTAAGACAAGCAAACCACAGCATTAGATACTCAGAAAATGTTAATAAACAGCTATATTTCTAAAAACATTTCTGAAATTAACCCCAAGAGCCATACACCCACACCCATGCTTACAGAGGTAGTTGCCTCTGTGACCACTGTGGGTCACACACATGTTCCTATTTTTGGGACCATGATGTTCTGAGAGAGATATGGACTACTCTGGCAAAATGTGTAAGCAGACAATGCAAAAGACTGTGCAATATAGGTGTTTCAGCAAAGACCCATCAATATTTAACAAATGCTGAAAGTAGGATGCCTTATAAATTTGTTAGAGGAGATTGAATTTGAACAGGGCCTGGAATTGTAACTGTGGGGTGGGGTACAGCAAAGAGAAATTTTAATTTTCTAGAGGTGGGTAGGTTGGTTTGTTTTACTTAGAAGTCAAACTTTTATTGTTATTAAAGAAGTTACCTAAGCACTCCTGTGTTAAATCATAGTGGTTCATAAAATGATTCCTTTAGGCAAAATGCATTTCTTGCTACAAAGCTCACTTTGGTATTTGATGTTCTACTTATTTCATAAAAGTAAAACGGATTGCTGGGTTTGTTTTCTTTCATGCCAATCTTCTACTGGTACAGTCTCCTGTACACAACGGTGTTTTTCTTCCTGAAAACAACTAATTTAACTCTATTGTCTAATATGATGAATCCAGCTAAAATTTTTTGTTTCTTGACCAAGAATTTTAAACTGGCTGAGCTTTGCACTGTCTTGGTTTATACTCTATGTACTTTGCAAACATCTGTAAGGATCAGCTGAAGAAAACAGAACAGAAAATTACCTTGACCATTATAAAATCCTTATTTTATGAAAGTATTTTGTTATCATGAATGACCAGTAGAAAAACAGTAGTGAAGGTTTCAGAAAAAGAGGTGAGGTAGACTTATAAAGATGGTGAATTACAATAATACCTCAATTAACTTTGTAGAACTTATTAAACTTATGCTAAACTTGTACACTCTTTCTGTTCTGAAGATTCTTTAAAATCATTTTAATGACATAATTTGGTGATAAGAATTGAATTAAAGTTGATGATGGCATAAATATTGAACTATTTCATCTCAGTCAATGCAAAGCCACACTTCATGAGCTCACTAGTAGTGAACAGAGAATTAGAGAATAAATCTGCCTGTAGAAGAGAGAACATGAGGCACCATAGGAAAATCCAGTAACAAAAAGATAATTAATTCATAAAACTGGCAGGGAAAATCTGCCAATTGTGTGTTTATTGTCTCATAATATTTATAGTCAACACAGAGAGGCAGAGCAACAACAAGGTAAGCAACAGCCATAGGGGTAGGTTATGTTCTTACAAAGCAAAGAAACCTTGTCTTACTGTGTTCTGAGCAGGCAGTAAAGACTTGAAGTCGCATAAAGTGTTCTTTGATTGCTTTTCATTTTGTAAGGCTTTGCATTTTCTGCCGTCTTTCGGAAAAACACTCAAATATTATGAAAAGAAAGAGAGAAAATAAATAAAGATCAAAATGTAGTCTGAAATAGACTGTGGCCATGGCATTTCTGTTCTGAGAAGCAAAATATAAAATAATAATAAAAAGTAATCAAGAAGCATAGCACCCTATGGAAATTTCAATTTCCAGATGAAAGAGGTCTACAGGTGGGTATCCAAACAAAACAAATCTTTTAAAGTTTGCTAAGTGTGATGAATGAGTTCTTATTATTAGCTTGTAGGAGTGCCTATTTTTACGTTATATAACTAATTTCACCACTGTGTTTGAAGTATGATCCTTTTTTTGGACTTAGCCTCATAAGAAATATGTTTTTTTATTGGAACTGCAATTCACTAGGCAGCAGTGCAAATTCTGCAGACATATTACTTGTGTCCTATGATAAATGTAATGAGGCAACCTCACATGGTTCTAGGCCAAGCAACCAGTAAACACTTGGATAAATTAAAAAACAAGACAGTTTCTGGAAAAAGTTCTTGAGGAAGGAATATGGTTTTAAGTTCCTCACTTCTGTGCTCTGATTTGGCATTTTCTTGCTCTTTGCACTCCAAAGGCTATAGGAAAACTCATGAGACCTCCTTGCTTCCTTGGAAAGGAAAATATCACCTCCATAGAATAGCTATGCCTAAAAATAGCTTCCATTGAAAGATATGTAATGAAACATACAAAACATATCTCCTGTATATGGTTTATACATCTTCTAAAATTATTGAAATAATTCTGTTTTCCTGTGAGGGCAAAGCCATAAGTTTTTCTGAAAATCTTTCAAAGTTTACTGAGTGAATAAAGTTTTGTAAAAACTGGATCAAGAAACACATACAACACTGACCAAAATTCATATTTTCCCAGGCTTTGTTTCCCACCCTAGTAAGCCTTCATTACAAATGTCTTTGCTCTGTATATGGCACCTTATAAGTTTGATGACCTTTTTCAAAAAAACAATAGATCATTCTTGAAAATAGAATCAGTGTGCTAACCCAGCTGTCATGAATAAGGCTTTCCTCTAGCTTCCTTGTGGGGACAGTTTGTCTTGCTTGCTTTACAGCAACATGCAGAATAATTAATGCAGTTTTGTTTAACAAATTAATTGCAAAACAATTCATAACACAAGCATTTACAAGTGGAATATTTAGGTTACACAACATTTCGCAGATAATGGCTACTTTATTAGCAATTACTGCCAACTTCTTCCCATGGTGAATACAGCTATTTGTGAGAAGAGAGAACCTTTGGGATACAAAGAACAAAATCCAACCCCAGCCAAACATGAAAAGCCAAGTTTCTACCTGGATTCTCTGTCTATAAGTGTTCAGATTATTCTTCTATGTCCCCCTTATAACATTGCTAGAAGGGTTAAAATCATCATTTAGAAGAATGTAGGTGGACTTATAAGGACAGGATTTCTTAGTACTCACTTTTCTGACTGTTTTTTTCCTGATAGTTTTTTCTGTCTTATAAATACTATTGTCTGAGCCACAGACTGGAAAACAAGAAACTATGTCAAGGAGTAGAGATTTGCTCTTTACTTTGGAAACAAAATGTTCTAAAATGTTGGAACAATAAAACCAATGAGCCATGTTATAAACAAGGGGCCATCTGCATTGTGAAATTCCATTGCTTAGAATACCCCAAATAGATTAGAAATAGTATTTAGTGCACCTAAGATTGTGGACTCTACAAAATTATACTAAAAATACTTTTTGCTTAAATCTGAACCTAAATATCCCTGTTGCTTGTTAATCTACAATACAGATAGTAAATAAAGCCACCCACAGCAGTTCAGATTAGTTTAGATTAGCTCAGGTTTCTGTAAGGACTATATAAACTTTCCCAACAAATTAGCATGCACTCACACATTCATAAAGGCAAGGAAAAGTCTGAAAGAATAATTATGTTTTGGTCCAACCTCCCTGCTCAGGCAGGGTACCCTAGAGCATGTTGCTGTGGACTGATGGCTTTTGAATATCTCCAGAGAAGTAGAACTTCACAACCACTCTGGGTGAGCTGTTCCAGTCCTCTGTCACTCCTCTCTCACTCTCAGAGTAAAATTCTTCCTCATGTTCAGATGGAGCTTCCTGTGTTTCACTGTGGCCATTCAATATGAGAAAAAAGATCCCAAAACAAATCCCAGTTGTTACACAGGTAAATTCTGAGCTCCTAAAACTGCATTTTTCAAGGGCACCCCTGACTACACCGTCTGAGCTACTGCAGTCCTGTTCCTAGGGAGTCTGTATTGAAGTTCTTAATTTAAAATCCTCTTCAAACTTTATTCATTTAACACAGTATTTGGTGTTTCTTTGTTGACCCACTGCTCATATTTGATATGCTTCCTTAGGAATGTCCGTGTAGCATCTGACAGCAATAGCTACTGCTTGACAGCTATGATCTTTTAACCATTTTACAGAGAAGCACAGATCTTTGGATCTATCTTTCCCTCTCACAAGATACCTTTTTATAAACTCTCCTTCCTCCTCTCATTTCTCCCAGCTCCAAATAACCCTGGAGGTTAGAGGGGCACTTCTACATGACTTTTAGTCCCTGAGAGGCTTTTCTCTCAGCTGTTACTTAGCTGCCATTCACTGCAATCTTAACGAGTGATTTTCACATTACCTGGTTTTAAGTTTGCAACCAGTTCATAATTTATTTTCCTTTTTTTAAGTTATTTCTTCTACAGGCCCCATTGCAGTGCCCCTATATGCAGGCATCTTTAGGAAGCTGCACAGAGGGCTGGTCCTCACCAGCATATTGAGGATCTTTCCGTATTAGGGCTTCAGGTCTGTTCATCCAGGACCAAATTCAGCTGGAAAATATGTACAGGGAAGGGCTGGACAAATATCAGTCCTCAAAGGCAAATCCTACTCCAACTCATATTACTGTCTCCAGCAAATGCACCAGTTGTTTTCAAGACATTCTGACTGAAAATGTGTGGGACGCCATAATTGTTCTAGTGTTTTATGTGGGGGGATACTTATGTGTTTGAAGGAATGAAAATTAATCCATAGCTGGAGATAGCCTACTTTCATTACTGCTTTCTGAGGTTTTCTGGAGACAAACATTTACTCAAAGCTTTAAAAGTCAGTGACTGAATTATGGTAACTGCTCTTTGGATCTGCTGTTCTTAATACGTTTGTCATTTTAGTAGTGGTTCAGCAAAATAAACAAATAAAATTAAAATCCAAAGCCATTCTGTTGTCTTACATAGTAGTAACACCACATTACTTCTCTCAACCTATTCTTTCTGAAATAAACAGGCTTATACAATTACAGAAGGAGCAAAGCATTCAGTGCAAACAAAGAAAATCAATCAGCTGAAGCAGATAACTCCTGGTTTGCACTCAGAGAAGGGCATGGAGCATTAGGTCATTTTATGAAGGAAAGATGAAAACAAATCATCACCAATCAGAAGAGAAAAGATCACAATAAATGAGAAATGCTGCTGCTACCGTAGCATTACTATAATTTAATAAGTGAAACAAAACTGTTTAATTTTCCTACAGCAAGAGTATAGATTATTTGACATGAGCAGAGGCCTATCTTTTTAGATATGACCAGACTCCTGGGAAACACAAAGGCTGTAGGAAATTGCTCATGGGAAGCACCTGGGAGTCCAGATGCTGTGTTGAGAGGGAATAGGATGAGAGGAATATGCTCTAGTACATCAGCTGGAGGAGCTCACCCTTAAAATAGAGGACTCAAGTTTTGAACCAGGTATGGCACACAGTGAAAGTAAACAGGTAAAAAAGGCAATTAGATTTTCAACCAATGTTAAAAGTTAGTGTTTTATAACATGTGCTGATTTCCTTAGAACTATTTATTTGTACACTCACATTAGATTTGTATATGGCTGTGGAAGATGCTGCTTCGATCCTGTGTTTTCCCTGCTTTAAGACTCATAGTTGTGTCTTGTTTCATAGTGGCGTATGCTTGGGTAGAGATAATAGAAAATATGAAGCAAGTAACCATCTCCCACGAAGTCCCAGTTGTAATAGTTTCTGAACAGGTCACTATCTTAAATACATTTGTCAAAGACCTTATCAATGACAGATCAAGGACTCCATCATGAATTTTCAAGGTCCTTGATAGAGCATTGTAGGTTATGTGGCTGATACAGCATGCCAGCATGAAACAGAGCAGATAAGACTGTAAAATTCTGTCATGCTTGCCAAGGTAAAACAAATGCACTTTACAGATAGTGTACTTGTAGTAGATCATGTGGAAATTCTCCTCTGACCTTGGAGAGGTGGGGCTATCTATAGAATTATGTCAAGTTGCAGAACTTGGATCCTAAGGAAAATAAATTATGAACTGGTTGCAAACTTAAAACCAGGTAATGTGAAAAGCATCTGGTTTTAGGCAACAAAATCCCATTCATCAACCAGCAGAGGTTTTGCTTAAGCCTTGTTTTAAAGTCAAATTCCAAAGAGCCAGTGGCTAACAAAAAACCACAACCTCTTAGAAATATCATCTGCCAAAGATGATAGAAAGAAAGTTAAACGATATCCACAAACTCATTGTGTAGACACTTCAGATCACTGAATAAAATTTTGGTTGCTAATTAATGATTGGCCATTGCTAGAAAAACAATGTGATAACCAACCATGTTCTCTTGACATAATACATACACCAAAGTGTGATCTGAGCTCTGAAGCCACGTCCTCTCTAGACGTAGATCATCTAGGGATGATATTTCTGATTAAAATGGGGATTTGTGGATGAGTACATACAGAAGCAATGGCAGCTAATCCAAACAGGAAAAGAGAAAATTGTATCAAAACTGAAAAATGCCAAATTCAAAAAATGCTAGATTTGTGTATCTGACACCCTACATAAAATAGAACTAAACAAGCTCTTCCAATTTATATTTGAGTTTTTTGAGTTGCTCTAGAACTTGTCAAATTTGCGTCCATATAAATCATATCATATTTGCATGAATAAGAAGGTCTTGCCTAAGTGCAGGCTCATGCATGTATTCAGTCCCTGTCATCAGTGCCCCTGATGTGAGGGGGATGAGCTGGGAGACAAGCGTGGCCCCAGGGCAGGCTGCGCCCTCTCCACCTCTCCACTGGAGCAAGGCCAGGGAAATCATAGGCACAGCCTCTCCCAGGGATCCCAGGACAGAAGATAGACGAGCCTGTTCCCAGACAAGAATCTCAGGAAAGAATTAAAGGAGATGCCTGGAAACAGGAATGGTGTTAAGGGTACATACATCAGGTCTAGGACCAATCCCAGCAGAGCAGCCAGTGAGTCCAGCCAGCAGAGACAAGACCAAGCACACAAGTACTCTGAAATATAGCTTGGGCAAGGCAGAGGTGCCCAGCCTCAACCAAAACAGAGACCCCAGACCAATGGGCAGAATCCTGTAGGGATGTTCAGGCTGAGGCCTGCACCTACTGGTGTGTTCACAATTGTGACAGTTTTTGAGTTTTCCTATTCCTCCAGCATATTCCCCTATGACTAATTTTACAGATAATTTTAGCTGAAAAAAATTTTAGCTATTTTTCAGCTAATTTTAGCTGAAAAAAGAATCTGCTGCAAATATAAAAGTTCTTGATTGGAGTAAGTGGACCTGCTCGATCCATCCTGCCTGGAATCCCACAAGGGAACGATTTGCCCATGGTGTCAGAGATCCATTTAAGCTCAAACCTGAGCATGTGGTGGGTTCAGCACCTTGGTCTTTCTTGGTTATAGAACCCCCATCAGAATAATCACTGTTCCAGCCCTGTTGCCAGCTCCAGGAGCAGCCCACTCTTGCTGCTTACAGACACAAAATCACAGTGATCTGCAGCATGATGTGTCTGACTGGGAGTGGTCCAGATGTCATTGCTGAGAAATGTAAAAATAGAGCTGATCCAGACCTCAGGATCTCAGCCACCAGGGATGGTGGAGATTAGAGAGGGTCATTATACCAACATGTAATTTACTTCTACAATAATTAGCCCGGGTAAAGCAGAGATCATGATAGTCATCAGTTCCAGAAAAGGCTCAAAATAAAAAAAAAAAAAAATTAATTGATTAGAAATGTTTATTGTACCCCAAAATTGTGGTTCTTTCTCTTTCCGCTGCCTATAGAGAAAATTTGAGATAATTTCCACAGATGTAGGGATATGTAGTGTATGTATACCATAGTATGCTAGAAAGTAATATGGAATATTAGGGCAAGATTTGTGGAGTAAAGCACCTGATGCTGAGGAACTGATGTGTTCTCTGTGTCTGGGGGATTTTACATGGTATGGTCCTAGTCTCACCGTCAGGAATGTACATTGGCATGTCTATCATTAGCAGGTGTAGTACATTAGGTGCATGATTGGAATAATGTTTTGCTTTAACTGAGAAAGTGCATTTGTGTGTTCTGAGGCTGCTCTGTGATATGAACGGATGTTCATTAAATTCTGGATACCTGTGACATTTGTTCAAACTGAGAAACTAGTCTGGATGTTTCCATAGTTGTATAAAGTGGATGAGATTTATCCTGCTGTTACAGACACAGTGTCACATATTGTTTTTCTAGCTGATCGCAAAGCAGTCAAATTTCTGCTCTAGTGAAGTGTTACCTGCAGGTACAGGTAAATTAGATATCAGTGCCTTTGCAAAACTCGGTTTCATAAACAATTGCATTTAGTTTAGTACTGCAGTCTCTGTACACCTGCACAATAACAGCCAAATTCTAACAAATAATAATAACAAAACACCCCAGTCTCTTATTTCTTTCATACTTTTACTTCAGTGTGAAAGACTAAGATGATGGAGAAGAGGTGAGACTCTCATCTTTGGGAAATCAGTTCTAAAAAGTACTCTTCCAATATCCTCCAAATATACTTTATTAATTTTCCTAGCTTATTTTCTGGTTTCCTGCGCATTCAAGAATGAACATTTGTTCATTTATATTAAATAATTTATTTTTACAATCACTCCCATGGTACATTATTAAAATGCCCTAATTGTATTATACCGTATTATACTATCTAATAATATTTAATGCAATTTCATCAAAGTCCCTGATGTACCAAAAATGTACCAAAATAGTCACAGAAAGGCATCCACATATATGCAGTAAAATGAAAGCAATTTGTCCATAAAGGAAGGGGACAGATTTCACAGCATCAGCTGCCTGTGCCGCCATGTGGGAGGAGTCCTAATTCACTTGGTGTCTTTGAAGGCTTATTCTTTTCCTTTTGCCTTTCTAGTATATAGAAACCTCATTATTATCTGAAAAGGTAAATGCTGCAATGACATTACCTTTGATAATATTCCCACCTGTCTTCATTTGAAAGTAGTTTTGATGGAATGAGTGCTTGTTGAGGAACTCCCTATTTGGCAGAAACCAAAACCCATATGACAGGGAATAACACAGCCAGAAAGAGGGGAAGGAAGTAATATTTTTTTGAACTAAGAAAACTGCAGCTCTACCTTTTTTAGGTCACCTCTTGAGTCTCACATTTCATTCTGTTCACACCTCAGATTCTCCTTGAAGGCTTATTCTCAGAATTTGCATTTCTGGAAAACAGGCATTGAATATTGACATCCCAAACTTGAAGCAATTCATATTATTTAGACGTTTTAAAATCAGTATTGCCTTATGCAGTGAGTCTTTCCAGCAAGCATGGGCAAAAATGCTGGAGTTCTCTTCCAGAAAAAGTGATAGGAGTTCATTTAAGTAAATAATGTTTATGGATGTGTAGGGTTTTCTCCAAACAGCCAGACATCTGTACTGTGGATTGTAATATTTAGTATTGCCATTGTAAAGTCAGATTTGACATTGACATCCATGCAGACCAGACAATGCCCGCTTTCAAAATGTTGGCAACAGTTACATTTACCTTCTGTTGGCTCTTTTGCACACAAATTGCAATCATAAATATAACTTCAACTAATAACAAGGTCCTTCATATTTTTTCCCATTTAGCTAATCTGTTACATGACAAAGAGATTTAAGATTTAAAAAAAAATATTTTGCTTCCGTGAAAAAAAAATGAAGTCGTTTTAATGCAGCATCCAGTTTAAACAAAGCTAAGTCTTAAAAAATTGGAGATCTATGAATATCTTCTCTGTGATATCCCCTAGGATAAGAAATGAAAAAAAAAAAAAAAGCCAACAGAAAAAGTAGTTCTAAAATTCTATGGGACAAGCAAATTCTGTGATATTAGCTGTTTTATTTTGCTATTTTCCCAACCTAACTGTTCTCACTGAGCCATCCAAGTCCAAAGATGTGTTTGTAACATTTGTTTTTAATTCTTATCACACATGTTTGTAGCAGGATTTCATCAGATAGCTAAAGTTATTTATCTCAAAGAAGACAAAACTGTGCAAAAAGCCATAATACCATGATCTTAAAAAGGGAATACTAACTTCATAAGAGGCTTAATACAATACTGTTAAAAGATTAGTATTTGCTTTGAGATATGATGGAGCACAGAATGCCAGCCAAGTACTTATCTTTACAGAGGAAACATAGAGCTGGAATTGTCCTTAGATAGGCAAATGTTGAAGTAAGAATCATTTGGATACTTAGTCTGCAATGATTCCTATGTGGAGAGGTAGAAAGGTTCCACAGCTGTGAAGATTCATCCTCTCAGTTTCAGCCTGGGTGAGTGATGGCTTCCTCTGACAGCCCTACTACAGCTTTGGAAAGGCTTAGAGGTTGGAAGCTGGTTTCCATCTAACCCACTGACTCCTAGGAAAGGATTCGAGGAATATCCTGTTAAGAAATAGAGCTTTTCTGACATATCATAAACCAAAGCAATGAGAACCAGATATTTTGTTGGAGTTTTTCAGCTGTGATATGTGATAGTGAAGTGTGGTCTGTCCATGGCAGACTTACAGGTTAGATAGCATTAATCACCTCTGTGTAAGTGGCTGTTTACAAGTACTTTGTAATGTAGCTTGCGGATCTCTGTAGTGCTCAGAATGAGAAAAGTCAAAGCATAAACTACAACACAGAAATGTCGTAAAAAGGAATTTTTTAACAAGTTGGAAAATAACTATTTTAATGGAATTATTACACAATTGAGTAACTGGGAAGAAAATTAAAATTTTTCGATTTTTGATAGTCTTGTTTGTGCAATCTCTTTAGCAAAAATAAATATATAATAAGGCATTTCTCTTACTCTCAATCTGCTGGTACAAGTCAATAATACGTGCAAACACTCACATTTTCAGATATTTTATATACGTTTTGCCTTTATCTTTTTGAGATTTCTTTTAAAGATATATTCCTTCATTTTGCAGAGACAATATGAACTGTCTGAGCAAACAAACTAGTTGAGCTAGCAACTGGAAGGAATGAAACGCTACTAACACCTAGAGAGATGTCTTTCCAAAATCACCTTAATGAGATGATTTCCCTTTGAAGTCTGCCTGAGTAATAATTTTACAACAATTCCAACAACAAGAACAGCTTGCCAATATTCCTGTCCTTTAAGACACACTGCAACAACCATGTTCTGTGTTTTAAATTAAATAAATATTCTACAGATATACAGCTGCAATGCTTCTCAGACAAAAGAAAATTCTTTCAATTGCTTTGACAATATAGGCCTTTCCCTCTTTATTTGAACATAAGTCAGGGCCTCAGATGTGTCTTCAGTAAAAGTTTGGATTGTGGGGATAGTAAAGAATGAGTAGAAAAGTAGTGCAGTAGTCCCACTGCACCAGAGCAGTGGGAGCCTTCACTGATTTATTAGTTCCAACCATCCAATTGCCTGAAAAACAATAACAATTTATTTGAAGGTATTTTCTTTCTCCTCTGCCATGCCCACGGCTATTCTCTATCTCATTTCTTTATCTTGTATACATAAATTTTACATCTCTGGTTAGATGAGTAAATAAGATGTGACTTATAAGATCTGAAACACCAAGCCATTTACTACTGTGGTGTCTCATGAAGTCTAACTCAAAGAAACATCTCTTTGCATGAGAAATGCTTTTTTTTTTCATTTTGAAATTTTCATTTTTAACTAGGAAATGTCTTAGTGAAACATTTCAAAACAAATCAGTACAGATAAGAATATTGCAGTCTGGTATTTCAATTTAAACTTTGATTAAATAGAGAAATAAAAATGAAATATTGGAAATTGTGCCAAGATAAAAATGTTTGTGTTGAACAAAACCTTTGAGCAAGAAATTCCTTTAACTTTTATCCTTCTCTTTGCTCTTTCATTCATACTTATTCTACAAATTCACAAGGGAGCTCTGCACCCTGTAAATATTAAGGCCTTACACATGCCAGAGGCAGTGTCAATCTGAATTCAGCTGAACCAAGAATTCAGGAAGTTAAATATGCATATGGGTGTGCTGGAGTGGGACCTTATAGGAAATCTTACTGAGACGGAAATAGAACCAATTTTTCTTTTCAAAAAATGGCAAAAATTGCTTAGATGAGACTTAAGCTTAGAAGTCATCAGCACATTTTTGAAAGTACTTTTCCGTGTTTTTGAAAATGTGCTCCCTCAAAATGCCAATCACAGCTTCTGAGCACTTAATTTGCTTGCAGTTTCAGTACCCCTGCTGCCAGTGGGACTGCCTGGTGTGAGGCTGTGGCTGAATTTCTCACTGCTGCTTTGACAGGCTTCAGAAAGGTGTCATCAGTTCTCTGCAGACCGGGCTACAGCAACAGTAGACCCAGCTGGAAAAGGCGGTGGGAAAAGGAAAAGATGAGTGGAGACCTTAAAACTCAGTTATTAGAGAGAATAAATAAAGTGCATTTCAAAGATTTGCTTGAAACAAATCTTTTATTGACAAATAAACTTGTTAAGGAAAAAGGAAAAACAAATGGCTATACCATCTGAAAAATACCTTTTAAATATTTCTCATTTTGATGAATAATTTCAAAATCAATTTTTACTTGTTTTTCTAAAAACAAAAAAAATTCACTTACTTCTTTCTTGTTTTCCTTTTTGTTTGTTTTATATTTATTTATTAATCTGTTTTGTTTTGTTTCCCAGCTATTACAGTAAATTATTTGTAAGAAAGGATAATTCTCTTTTTTAAAAATCACTGTCAGTAACTTAAATTATGCTGGACTTCAATTCAAAATCATTAGGAGTAGCTAAGATTTTCAAAGTTATCTAAAGAAGATGGATGACAAAATGCCTTTAAAACATATCTTTAGTATTCTGGCCAGTTTCTATGAATCTTACATATGGGACTATGTGACATCAGGCAATATGAGGCCAAGACAAAACTTAAAATTTTGGAGCTGCAGACACTTCTACAATAGAGCCAAAGTGACAATTAAAAAAAAACAACACTTTGATCCTTCTTGTAGAAACCTAGATTTCCAAGTTGGCTTCATGCAAGAATGCAGATGTGGATTATGAACATTTTTCTCCTCAGAAGCCTTCATTTTTTTCTTGGAACACAAACAAATAAAAACAGATTAAATTTCTCAGGGGTTTAAAGGCACTGGGAAATCTTCAGACAATATTTTTTTTTCATAGAAGACATTAGAAATGTAATTTCCCTTTCTTCATTAGTCTGAATTTTTGTAACACCATTTCTGCTAAATTTGTTGAGGAATCTCTAAAATCAGTAACTATACTTTCTTTTTTTATTATTCTTTTTGGTTAGAATTTTCTTTTTATGCTTTCTTGAACCAGCACAGGACTAGCAGTCATATATGTGGTATATATTTCACATGGAAATAGCAGTTGTTATTATTCATCAATCACCACATCACCCTGTTTCTGAATAAACAATAATATTCTGTACTAAGGTCTGCCAGACTCCTCAGTGACTCTCTCTCAGTGAGAGAAATTTGGAGTTCCAGAGCTCATGCATTTCAGTACTTATAGTATCCATGCCCTCATCTCTTTGCAGAGTTCTGAATATTTCAAGGATGCATATATATTTAATCAGATGTTAAAAATCCCAGAAAAATTTTGAGGAGATGGGTCTTCTTATGAATACCTGCGTTGTCCAGACTTGGTGACTGCCAGTGAGCAGTAAAAAGGTGACAGGATTCCACCAAGCCCTACCATGGCTATGTTAAAGTAACTTACAAGCATGCTCACAAACAGAATCCCATGCTGTGTCAGTAAAAGATGCAGGTCCTATATGTTTATTTACTTTGTTCCTCTGCCCCATGTCTGCCATGGAAACAAAGCATAGTTGTTTCTGAAAATCCATGTTGAACTTAAAGAATGGTAAGCCATATGATGAAATTTTAAAAATAACTGAGGTGATTGTGCTTAAATTTTCTTAAAAAAATAAGTCAGTCTTCAGAAAGATAGAGATGTTGAAATTTTCAGTGGGAAAGGTGAAAGTTTTGGTTAATTGGATAGGAAGTGAAGAGAGACTGTGATGGTAAATGGTTTGTAACATAAATGCTAAACTCTAGAAAACTGTGTACAATCCTTACCTACATAAGTCATCCCATTTTTAAGATGTAAATAATGAAAGCCATCTGATCTAATAAGTATAATGGTCTGATCATACTTAGTACATTTTATTATACTGTGGTTTTTTTAGAATAACAGCAAAAATACAGCAGCAGAAAACAAGTCAGCCTAAAATTAACGTCAAGAAAAGAGGGGTTTGAAGTAACAACTTTGCAATCTTTGAAAGGGAAAAGTAACTGAAAGTGAAAAATGCAGAAGTCAAAGACCTTTGGGTCACAGAAGATGAAAAAAGTTATTCAGAAATGCACTTTTTTTTTTAAGAAAAAGAGATAGACATTGAGTGCAGAAAGCTGAAATGAGAATCTAAAACAGTAAATGGGAATAAGCAAGTAGACATGAGGAAAATGTCATGTTCATGTTCAGATGTAGAAGTCAAAAACTAGAACACCAAAAGGTATTTTCATATCATATCCCCAACCAAATCTTAAATATGTCATTGTTCTATCTCTGGGTATTCTGCAGTTCTTGTTCTAAGGGTATCCTTGTGATCATTTCTGATCACATCTGAATTAGCCTCTGTGCTCAATTGTAGAAATGATGATGGACCTGATGGTTTTGGTCAAGTTAAAATGTGTTTATTTAATCAAATTTTGTATAAGACAAATCATGATTACCTCAGACAATCTGCAGGTTATGCAGGAGCCATCCTCCCCCAGTATAAGTCACCAGATTCCAACCTCCATCATCATGGAAATCTCCACTGCTAAGTCTAAGCACAGACTATCTCCACCTTCAGTACAGCTGGGGATCCAGGCCCTCAGAGAAGATCAAGTCAAACTCATTCTCTTGATCCATTCTCATACTTTAGTCACAGATTTTAAACAACCCTCTTTAAAATAATACTTTTTTTCACTTTGGTTTTGTCATGAAAGCAAATGTAATTAAATCACACTAATTCTGAGCAATCAGGATGTAGAAGTAAAGGAAAAAGTCTGAAAGGGTAAGCAAGGGATTGATTCTTAGCCTGGCTTTCACCAAAGTTCCAGCAGCATGCTATCATTAAGAAAATCAGGATCAGTCGGAGATGATCAGTCAAAAATAAAAAGCTCACAACTAGATCATAGTGAAATCCCTATTCAATGAAAAGCCAGTAATAATATTTCCTTGAGTCTGTAGTCATGTTTGAAGCCAGGATCTCTTCAGTGAAGGGGTCATGGCCTCTCCAGAGGTCACCAAAAGTAATCATAGGGTTGTGAAGCATTGAAAATTTATTAGTTACAGTAAACAAAATCTTGCCTTTCCAGTCCCATTCTATCCTTCACCTTCAAGAACAAATGTCAATCTGTCATCAAGACCACAAAATGTATGCACAGATAATTCTTGCAGGCTTGTCACTCTTTCTATGTGTATGTGTTTTCCTGCTGGCTTATAGGAAATTCAAAAATTTCCTGGCATCCGGCTTTCTTTTTTACTTTATTGAAGCTACACTGGGATTCTAATGACATGCATAACAGGACGCACAAAAATCTCTGGAGGTTCAAGGGCACTGACAAGGCATGATCTCAAAAGTGAATAAACACAAAATCAAAGAATCATAGAATATCCTGTGTTGGAAGGGACCCTACTCCTGGCTCTGTATGGGACAGCCCCAAGACTCACAGCCTGTGCCTGAGAGCTTTATTCAAATGTTTCTTTTGCTCTGACAGACTTGGTGCTGGGATCACTTGCCTAAGAACCCTGTTCCTGTGTCCAACCCACCTCTGAGTGAAAACCACTTCTTCATATCCAACCTAAACCTCCCCTGACACAAACTCATACCATTATATGGTATGTTGGTATGTTCATATCAACATGAAATACTGTGGGAAAGGCTATGACAAGTAATATTCCAAGATGAACTGCAAGGTGACTGGTTCAACCCAGACCATTTTATGATTCTATAAAATAATATAAGGTAGATGTACAACTTCACGAAATCCAGAGTAAGGCAGGATGTGAAAGTAGTTGCAGCCAACAAGGAATGGCAAACTTCCTGGTCTCAGTATGCCTGAGGAAAGAAAGATGTGCCTTTCCAGGATGATCCGCAAATCCCCACCTCATCTTTGCAATTGGATTTCTGTTGCTGCTGCCAAAGACAAGAGGGAGGACTAGAAAAATGTGAAGGAGGTATTTCCTGACAACAATACCTCTTCCTCTGAAACTCTTCTCTGGCTGTTTTCCCTGGCCTGGGCTGAGATTCCCCCACACTGGGAGCTGAACCTCTTCCAGTTACCTGCCAATTCTTAGGAACCTGAGAAGAGAGTAGGGACACTTGGATGTGAAACACTGGTGTTTAGTGGGGTCTATCACACCAAAGGAAAGAAACAGGAGTGGGAAACAGGAGCTGAGATGGGAATGTGGACACTCTACCCCTGAGGAAAACATGAAGGGATTCCAGGAAAGAAAGAGGAGGCATCACCTCACTCAGGTCCCCTGGAGCTTCCTGACCTCTTGGCATCTTTCTCCACTTACTATTGCTTACTGTTACCCCATGCTTGCTATTTCTGATGGCACCTGGGCAAAGCTGCAAACATCTTTTCTGAGTTTATCAGTTCAGCCCCGTGGAGATGGGGGTAAAAAGTTGCTCGCCCCAAGCCCATGCAATTCTATTCTTGATCTCATTGCTCCATAGACCAACACCTTCATTGGTTTCATTTAGATCTGTCTCACTTTCCCATGAGCTATAACTATTTTTCTGAAGGGCAGCAAGAGATCTTTGCCTCATGGAAAGGGCATCTTAGGGAAGTACTACCTAATTCCTAGAGCACAATAATTCTTTGCTTTCCTATTTGTTTCTGTTGTCTATCTTTTAATTGGTGTTTTTATCCAGTCACTCTGTTGCTTTGTCAGTACCCAAGATAAAACACCTTGATCTTTAACCATTTCCTGCAGTGTACAATAGCTAATTGTCTCAGCAGACAGTGCCATCTTCACGTTACCTTGCAAAGCACATCTCCAGATATCTTTTCAGTTTGGCATGCTCCAAACAGCCCACTCCAACAGAATAATGACAATCAGGAAACAGGCACAGCCAGATGATACCAATCTGAAACGTCAGCATCAAAGGAACCAGCAAGGAGAGACCACAGCTCAAATATACCAGTCTTGGTCTAACGATCAAATTCAAAATTGATATGCAAAAGAAATCTTAAAGAGTCAGCATTAGACTCTCAGCAATCTTTGGGACTGAAATCAGAGACATTTCTAGAGTGTTAGAAGCAAAACCTCCCTCTGAACAGACAGGGCCAAGTTTTTTTCAGGGATGACCTTTTATGTTCTGTTATAAGGGAGTGGGCTGAAGAGGTATACAGAGAAGCAGAGATTGGTTTTGCTAGCTCATTTTGTCCCTGACAAGTCTAACACAATAGGTTGTATGAGATATATATTATAGCAAATAAACAAGTATGTGTCCAAAGCTTATTTTCTAAGAGAATAAGAAAGTGATGAAATGGAATCAAGATGTGCATTGAATAATAGCTACAGCTTTATCATTTTTGTAAAAGTTCTTAAAAAAAAACAAACATGAGAGGCAATTTTTGAAAGGTGGAACCATCTGAGTCCTGAGCAGGCAAAAGATGAACATTTGGGTTTTATGCACATCTCTGTGTCCATGTTCACACCTAAGCTGGGCTCCTCCATGCTAGAATTCAAATGAAGATAACATTGGAGCTCCTTCATACCTTACACTAATAATTAGCTATGACCAGTTTCTTTTTTCTTTCAGCCTCAGTTTCCAACACAAGTCACATCCACACTGAATTAGGTGATTAAGACGGCAGTGCATATCTGCTTTTTCTGAAAAATTAAGATTGACAATAATTTAGGGTCAGTCTCCCACGATGTAGCCAATGAAAGTACAGCACAGATGTGAGAGTGACCCACAGGTTCATAGGTTTTTAAGGCCAGAAAAATAATTTGAATTATCTTGTATTACATCTGCTATAATATAGACCATAAACCCTCATCCTGTTTCTTTCCTTCATGCTATTAATATGCGTTACTTTAAAGTATTCCAATAAATAAAACTTTTCAACCTCCCTTTTATTTTTTTTTTCATTAAGTATGCTGTGGTTAAACATTGGGCTGGGGGGAAACTTTGGGCTAGTTATAACATTCACTGGAAGTGCTATCAGTATACCTCTCATTCCAGACCTTGCCTGCAGGTTTGATGTAATTGCGTGGATCTTTTGGTCATTAAACCAATGTGCTTGAGGTTGAAAAAGTAAGATTTATGGCAGGCAATGAGGCATCTCACCTGATTTCTTCGAAAGAAAGGGTTATTTTTCTTCTTGGGATTGCAAATGGAATTAGGATTTCAATATTAGGGCCAAGATAACAATTTACTCTGGAGTTTTACAAGACTTTAATATGATGAAAAGACACTTCCTTTCTGGTGGGGACTATCACAATCTTTTTCCCTGGCTGGACCACCATAGATGTGAAAAGGAAAGCTACAGATCCACTAACACAATGCTTTCAAAAGTCTCTGACTCAGAAAACCAAAACCTCATATAAAACTTGAGAGTCTAATGCACAGTAATTGTTGGGTTGTTTGTATTTGCCTTCTCAAAACTTTTGACAGCCAAATTTGACAGGTTGCATGGATGGAAGTGGTTTTTGAGTGGTGCTTTAGATAGACCTGTCTACCTGATCTAGAGAGCAAGCCAAGGTGCTGCTAGATCTAACTATTCTTATACTTTCTACATCTGTTTTTACAGTGGATTTTAAGTCTAACAAGTGAGAACATCTTTTAAGATGCTTACATAGAGTAATCCTAGTAACAGCCTCTGTTCAAAAATGTTCAGTGGTCTTCTGTTTCTACGCTTTATATAAATTGGAAAAAAAAATTATGTCCTTCAATCATGTTGTGATCTCACTTTCTCTGCAGCAAATGTTCAGAATTGAGAAAGCAAATGAAAAGAAAGTAAATCACATATTCCTATGCTGACAACTTTTTGTCTCTCTTTTCAGAGAAAAAAACTTTAAATGCTTTTAAAAATATTCTCACATTGAAAAAGGAATTGGTTTCTGAGGCACAACAGAAAAACAAATCTCTAAATCTAGAACACAAAAAACATGTTAAAATAAAAGTGGTAGCACTAGCGATAATATGTTATTTCTTTCAGAGACTGTTGCTGGATGGATTTATCAGGAACCCACTACAGCAGAATAGCTCTTGAAACAGCCCTCAGCTCTATAAAGTTGACACAAAGTGTAGATGACCCTATCTGTAGCTGACACTACTGCTAACAATGATCTCGAGTCAGTCAAGTTTAAAAGATCTCTTTAGATGACTGCCCACACATTAGATATGTATCAATATCAATGCTACAGATTACACACGCTAAGATATAAAGTTAATTTTATCACCATGGGAGGAGGATAGGTACTGTACTGGGTTTTTTAGTATTCCCAGAAGTCTCTAAATCTTTAATTCTTACCAAAAGTTTTGATTTTATCCTTTTTTTTTCTAATCCCACAGTCAAAGAACAGAAAGTTCCTAATGAAACTTCTTATCCCTGCTCGCTTTTTTGATGAAGCTTTTGCTACAAAGGGTCTCATAAGCAAAATTCTCAGACAGCCTTAGTAAAAAACTAAGTTTTCTGCAGACATTAATTTCAAGGAGCTATTATCTATGGTTTTTGTATGAAGGCGCATTACCAGATGCCTTCCTGATCCTACCGACTCTATTTAGTAGGTCTGCATTCTGTCACAGTTGCATTTCTCTTTGGAAATTACAGTAAGAGGCACTGAAGTGCCTATTCTAGCAGTCAAGTCCTGGAAGCCATTCTGTCTGTGGGGGGAACTCTTCTGAAATGTTGTCTGCCGTATATCAAGATGGATATGAAAACCTTGAGTCTTTTAGGCTAATTTGGAAAGTAGTGAGAACGTTCAAATAGTTGAATCTAGCTGTCACCACTCACTCAGGGTGACCTCACTCTGCCAAGGCAGAGTTATAGTAAGAGATAGCACCAAATGAGATGATATGTCTACATGATACAAGTCAGGGTTCATAGAAAGAGAGAAAAAAATTCATTAAGGTAAGTGGAAAAAATAAATGCACTTTCAAGCTATCAAAAACTTTCTGTTAATAAAGTCAGTATACTTCAAAGATAAATATAGAATGAAAAAGATCAGTCAAACAATTTTTAAGTTCCACTCAGGTGTGGTCAAGAGCAATTTTTGCTTTGCTTTTCTTCAGAGAATTGGTTGTCAGAGCTAGTTCATCCATTGTACATGGCTGTTTGCAATGATGAATCTGCTGCTTTTTCTGTCAATTATTGCTTCTGTGCTATTCTATATCTTTAATAGAGCAGATAAATAAACTCATCTGCAGTGACAGTGAAGGATTATTCCTCTCTCAGATCACTAGGAAGATTATTTGTCCTTATACTGTCTCTTGTGTCAGTCATAGCTACATTTCTCTCTGCCATATTTTCCATTTTTCCTTAATTAATAGAGAAGCCAGTTCTCCACCAACTAGTAAGACGATTACTGCTGGGATCTTCAGTAAGAGGATACACCTGAGCCACCTGTTGATATTTTTTCATCTTTATGAGCTCTTTCTGGCTCCTTCCACGCAACTCATACTCTAGTTTATTGAGATGCACACTGAAAGCAATGTGACAAAAAGGATTGTACATTTCTAGATGTGTTTTTGTATTTCTTAACACAGCACTAAATTAGTTAATATGATCTTTGCAACTTACCTGTTAAAAATTTAAATGGCTAGGAAAAAACCAGATGTTAGAGCTGCTTTGTAATGACACACTGATGCAAACTGAAAAAAGAGGTGATGAATAAAGTGGGATATTTTTTTTGGTGCAGTCCATGAGTGCTGCTGCTCTTAAGCCCCACACAAAATACATCAGTATTCACATTTCCATTTTCTGCTATAGAAAGTTTTGGGTTACAGAACAAGCTTAGATGCCAGCCACCTGCCTGCATTTCAGCTAGTTATCACACTTCATTATTTGCATTTAGCAACTGTTGGTATAGCTGCTGTTGAAAGTACTAATGTTCAGTCTTCCTCTATTATTAAGATGCAACACCTTTTAAGATAAAACTGTTTATGCGAGGCATAGAGACAGTCATGACAGGAGATACTGCTACCATCTTTTGATAGGATTTCCCCATTACCTGTGTGAGTTATGAAGGGTGCATGGACAACAAGATCAGATTTGACAAAGGTTATACTTCTATACTGCTTCTGAGTATTCAAATTTGCTAGTCCAATTTGTGAGATCAATTTTCCATTTGTGTGCTTCCTATTGACATAGTATCTGATTTTGTAGTGAGGGCAACTCAAGGATGTTGTTTGTTACTGAAAGTAGACTGATCATTTAAAGTACTAGCAATGTAAGTCTTCATTAAAGGCCTTTTATAGTTTTACCAACTTGATAAATTTGTTTTAACTTTTTTTACAGCAGTAGGCATGTACTAAAATTTGCAGATTTATTTGTCACAACCTCCAGTACAAACCGTCTCCAACAGTGACAATTTTATTACTGCAAGAACACTAATAAGTCCCACTTTTCCCTCCTAAGCAATACCAAGGAACAAAATACTGTTTTAAAACTGCCTATACAATAATTTTCTACAGTCTGATGATATTATGGCACTACTAGATGGAATTTTAAATTAAAACTGTTTAAGTGTTTTACCTTCTGGAAGCTGTATTACTTCCTCTTTTGTTGTGTTGATCTAGAACCTGACTTACAAGAGTGGGAAGAGTAATGAGACTTTCATAAGATAGCAAGTGAAGAAAATAAGTGCAAAATTGAACTGACGAGCTTTAAGGTGGTAATGTTCTTGTGTGCACTGGTGACAGCTAGTTGTAAGATTTGTGCTGAAAAGAAGTGGTTCTCCAGCTAAAATGTATTTGATAAAAGAGAAAAAAAATCTGGGTTTGGCATTTAGCTTTGAAACTAATCACATTCCCCAAGAGAATAAAAAAGATTGTTCTTTTCAATAAGAAGACATGTGCCTGTGTTGCTAAAAATGTAGAGTAGGAAATTGCAGTCTAAGTATTCTGAAAGCCTACTTCATGAGTAAAGTATGGGAAAAGCCCCCTTACAGCAGTAGAGACAAGCAATAAATTAACTAGTTACTATCTACACTAAGATAGATAAATATGACTCCAAAAGGGAAAAGTATCTAGATGAAGGAGCATCTGCAAAGACTTCAGAATTCCAAGTACTTTCTAAAAAGATTATTGATATGTATTCACTGTGCATATTTTTAATAAACATGGTCACTCATCTCTATTTAGATCTTTTTATCTTACTCAGATCCTTTTAGTATCTAGTTAAATAATATGTCTGTCATATACAATGCACAAACACAAAACCCCCAGCCATCTCTATATTTATGGCTGCTGCCCCAGGGATTTTGAGGGCCAGCTGTGGAAAAAGGAGAGCTAATCAGTGACTCATGAAAATGGAAGGGGTCGAAGCTTACCTTTTCCACTTCCATGAAGTCTGAAGACATCAAAACATGAACAAATCAATAAAATGAAAGGCTGTGTGTTTTGCCTTTTTTACCCTACAATAAAGATGATCATACAAAAAATGTTTTCAAGTCTTAAAAAATTTTTTTAAAAAACACACACAGAAACAAAACCTAGTGAAAAACAAAACACACCACAAGACACCTGTATTAAATTTGGGGAAATATGATTTTTTTTTTTTATGAACAACTGTCATACAACAGTTAAAATTATGTTTTTCAATATGGTATTTGTGTTTTGCTCCAATTTAAATATGAAGAGTTTTTTAAATCTTATGTAAATCTAATCTAACTTGAATATATCGAGTAGCAACAACTTCTTTCAATTTAATTTTGTGAGACACCTCACTTCTTTGTCACTGTACCCTTTAGTTAAAGTTACCACCCAGCTGAAAAGGATTGTCTATCTGTCTAGTCCTCTACATCTTCATCGATCTATAGGTTTGTGCTATAGAAAACTCCCAAAACTACTCATTCCCATGCTTTTGTATTTCATTGAAATATTCTGGAGAAAAAGGACTTGTACTGAATGTTGATACTGCAATTAAACTACATATTTATTAAAGTTCTGTGTTCTCTGTAGGCCTTCACATTTTACAGGTGCCTTGGAAGTCAACATAAAGCATTATCAAAGTGTAATCTCCTTCAAACAGCGGGAATTACCCTTGAGGTATCACAGAAATGATAACTATGTTCTCCAAAGAGAAAATGGCATTTTACTTTCTAGCCTGAAAATGTCAAAATAGCTTCTTTTTTATTGCCTGGAAGGAAGACACTCTGTTCACACATTATACATTAAAATGATTGAAAAGGAAGAGGAAAAAGACAAGTTGATAAAATTATCAGATCTGTTATTGAGGACTATCAAGGCTGAACATAACCAGTTATCTCAAATTATTTCTGAACTGCTACTTGCTTAATATTTTTGGAAGACAAGCCCCGTGGGGCAGACTATATTTCTCAATACATGTGAATACCTTGGAAATCACAATATGCAACAAGCATGATAAAAAGCTTTAATTGACTAATAAGATTGGAGTGTCTAGAACAAAGAGAAGGAAAGACAGAAAAGTTCCCATGAAACATTCAGTTACCAAACAACATACAGTTAAGAAACTACCATATAAATATCTTCTTTTAGAATGGAAAATCATACAAAACTTGTTAAACAACTGATATATTTTATGTAAATGTTGTTATGGGACTTATTTTTCATTCTCGCCAAGCACAGACAGAAACAGAATGTATCTGCATGTCCACTGTGTCTATTTTTTACACATTCCATAAGACTGATGCTCACAATTATTTGGTATATTGAATTTCTTCAGGACATGCTTTATATTTTTGGAATTTTCACTGAGTACAGAGATAAATGTTTTAGCAGTGAAGTTTGTGAGCTAAACTACTGTACATCAGATCAAACATTCCTCCATTGTGATGGATGACTTCCCTTCAGCTCTACACTTCTGAAGCTGTTCTGTTTATTTCATTTCAAGCTCATTTTAATCCTCACTTGAAGGAGCCAAATCTATATACAACATTGAAACTGCTCTGTGTTCCTGTCAGATCTTGCCTTTTATTTTTTTACTAATGCTATTTAAAGATTCTCTGCTAGAAAACTTAGAATATAAAAATGTATACATGTCAATTTTACATCCTCTGTGCAATCTCTGTGATAAAATAGCAAGTGATTCAGTAACCTTTAACCACATAGTATGTCTTCTTTCTCCAGCTAAGGTTTTCTTTTGCTTTTGGTAAACTGGAACATTGGATCTTCAGTTTAATTTAGCAAGAGAATCTTCTTTATTTAGTACTGTCCTGAAAATTACAAGAGAGAGGTTCCATTTGTACTTATATGTTTTATTCTTTCACCTTCAAATTCAAGACAGTTGGCCTCCATATATCACAGATGACTGCAGAGCTTTCAGCATTGATAGAAGCTGGAAGCCTCTGGGTTTTAGCGTAAATCCTTTGAATCTTCTGGCAAGATGACATTAGGCCAGAAGAAACACTCAT
Organism: Rhabdornis inornatus; assembly: GCA_013397075.1. NCBI lineage: Eukaryota > Metazoa > Chordata > Aves > Passeriformes > Rhabdornithidae > Rhabdornis > Rhabdornis inornatus. The sequence continues at coordinate 1,031,464 of VWZS01009396.1, read as the reverse complement.
TAACTGGCCATCCTATAACAAACACAAAGTCTTGAACACCAGTCAATATTAAAATGTTTTCATGTTGTGTTTACACTTGGTAGCATTTGTGTAAGACATGATCATAAGATCATAGAATTCAGCTTTCACCATCTCTCTGCTCCTGCCTGTAAGCTCATCAGTAAAAGCTGCACAAAGGGGTGTGCTCAGCAGCAAGGTACAGATCCTAAGCCACTGGCCTGGTGTTTTGGTCTCATAAGCATATTAGTCAGCTTTATGGGATTTGCATTTAACAGAACTGTAAGGAGCTTAATTACAGCTCCTTAAGCCACTGAAATATAATGTAAAATCAATTACTGTGTTATTGGCTAGGCCAGATCACGTGGTAGCAGGCAGGACAAAAGTCATTTGAGCACAGCACTTTCGCTCTCCGTTTCAGGTTTCTGATAGCAAAATTTTTTCAGATATATGAAGATGATAATGAAATATGGGATAATGTTGGCTAATTTTTAGCAAGCAGATTTTTCTTAAATTCTATGATGGCTATACATAACGCCTGTGTGGGACTACTATTGTATTTTGTATTTTACTGGGGACTGCTGAAAAATTCTGCAGATAATAAACAGAGGTCCAATGTTTTATTCCTGTAGATAAACAACCATGGATTTATCATTTGATAATCAATGCATAGTTCAGTGGGAACAATTCCATTTGTCTGCATCTAGTACACTCCTTACACTGTACTGAATTCATGAGACACTTTAAACAGTTCATCATGCAGAATCAGATAAAATTTTACTTCTGGAATTTTGAAAACAGGATTGAAAGTACTTGAGGAGTTTTATTTAGGAATAGGATTGTAAAACAAATAAAAGTACAAACACTGTTCCCACTTAGTATGTTTTTCTCTCAGGCCATATGCCTGATGTTCTCCATCTTCTACGGTTTCTTTTGAACTTGGGATATTTTATAGTGCTCCAATACACATTTAACACAGACTAAAGTCCTACTGGACAGAGGTGCATGCAAACAAAGCAGGAGCAGGCTGAGCTGAACTATTCTTTCTTCCTTCTCCTGGGTTCAGGTAATATCCCACAGCAGAAGACCCACTCTGCAGGGTAAATCACACACAACTGCAACACAGGATGGTGCAAATTTGTATGCGTGGGACAGAGACACATACTTCCAGCTGCTGCAAAGTCTCATTAGCTGTGAAGGAGGCAGAGAGCAGCTAAAGTGCTGTGAAAGAGCCAATTTTGTGTGAATTGCTAGAGGGAAGATAATGGGGGGTAAATCTAATAAACCCAAGACTGCTATTAGTATAATGCCTATTAAATTCTTTGGGGTTTTTCGTGTTCAATAGTGACTCCAAATCCAAGTATTTTGTGACCCATCAGGGATCCTAATTCTTGGCATAGAACATATCCTAACTGGAAAGGGCATCCTGCTGGGCTTTATCTCATTTCATTGTGACACAAAATATGTATTTTGAAAAGAACACTTTCAACTAATATTTTGACTGAGGTGAACTATGAACAGTGAACTATGAACAATGTTAATCTAGGAACATTGCTACCATGAGTGTTCAAAGACGGTTGAATTGTAATTGCACTTGGTTCTGGTCAATGAAATATAATTCTCAAAGCTTGTCCAGACAGAGATGTTCTAAATTATTCCACACTGAGTATTTTTTTCTACAATAGAGGCAGGATAACATTTGAAAGATTAAAAAATTCTGGGACTCAAACAGTTTTATAAGTTGAGCTTGTATTTTCTAGATGCATTGGTGATGCATGACGTTATTTTCTTGTACAGCATATTAGTACCACTTCTTATAACAGTGCATGGATAAAGTGAGATAATTGTTGGCAATGGGAATGTAAAGCATATTCACAGCAGTGAGGACATAATAGGATATAAATATCCTCTGGTAGAAAGCTCAACAAAAACAGGCTTTAGATTTAAAGGTGCAAATATTAAGCAATTCTTGAACCTTATAGATAAAGTGCACGGGGATGAATTCAGACTAAATTAAAAGAGAAATAAATGAGCAACAAACCCAGTGAAACTCATTGAATTAATTAACATAAATTTGTAATGCTCAGGGCCATTAAATACAGATTCTTTCAGGAAATCCACACACCTCATTGTCTATATCAAAATAATTTCATCTTCCAGTTTGAAAAAAAAAAGAAAGATTCTTATAAAACAGCACTGTCTGACCCCAAATCACAAGAGTTTTTGGCAGGAAAAGCAACAAAGGTAACACAGAAGTAAATTTTAACAAGCAAGAATCCTAAAGAACAAACACTTTCTGGGAAGTTCATTACGAAAAAAGAGACTGGTATCTGCTCTTGTACAAAGCAATAAATTTTAACAGTTTGAAAAGCAAAGGAATTATTTGGTTCTGCTGCTTCCAAGTGGGTTAGAGAGCATACCCCCACAGACTGTAGCTCTGTCGTGGATTAGAGAGGGATGGAGACTCTGTGAGATCTCTCCTTTGGATGCCTCAGCTGTTCTCTCATTTGGTCAGTGGAAAATAGATGGGTGCGAACAATTACGTAACACATTCTGGAAAAATAAACAAACCAGCTGGTGTTGCCTTCTACATTCACTTAAGTCAAAATATTCAAAAAACAAGGCAGTGATTAGGAGGAGGCTACTTCTCCTGTCATAGGTCAGGAATGTGACTGTCTGCTTTTAAGATAAGGCTTGGCAAAATAATTTCTGGCCAGAGCATTGGCCCACTGAGCTAGATGGGAATCTAATTGTGTCCTTTTTACAGCTGGTTGTCAAATACTTATCTGATGAGAGAGCTTGTTGAAATTTCCCATTCAAACCACTAAATGTCATAACAGTCTGAACACCTAAAAAGACTTCTTGGATTAAATAAATCTCTTTTAGGGGGAAAAAAATTAAAATGCTCTCAGGTTACTCAGGTTTTGGTCACCTTCTGACTAATCACCTCCTGTCTAATCCTCCATAAAGTTGGAGTCTCAGTGATTTCCTCTTACCCCCTTCCTGATTGGAAAGTCATATTCTTTTAGAGGGGAAGCAGAAGCAATCTCATGTGACATATACAATCATTAACAACACTTTGAAAAATGAGCAACTACAAAAGCATGCTCTGAGGTTACTGTACATTTTTTTCCTGTAAATTATTCCCTCATTTCTAGCATATTTGTAGGAAGAACAACAACACAGAAAGTGTTGAAAGAGGTATATTGTGTCTGCTTAGATGAGAACATGCTGATAAGGAGTGGCACATGTCATGACAAGTATTTCTCCTTACCTCATTACCTCTCATTCTTTCCAGTTTCTCCTCTTCAGCAAAATGCTGAAATGTGACTAGAGTAGTAACAGTGATTAAAATGTCAGACTGCTCTATCTTTCACTTTTTATCTTATTTTTATCATACACTCAGATAGGTACAGGCAGTTGTAAAGGGAAAATGGCAACTCAGTGAGGCTGAAATTGTTACCCTTTCAAAAGACGAGCATCATGCTTTGCTGCTTACTCCATAAGAGTAAGTGCAGAGAGAAAAAGATGAGAGGGTGCATCTGTATGTGTGTGTGTGCGTGTCTGTGTGTGTCTGTGTGTGTCTGTGTGTGTATGCTGTACACAGAACAATCTTGGAAGCATTAGAAGGCTTATTTTTGGTGGTATGGGTGACACCACAAACTTGGCAGCACAGTTTGCCTCCTTAGAAAACTGTCTGCAATGCTATTATTAAACAACATTAAGAATTAACATGAATGATTCTGCCTATCTGTAATATAAAACATTCATGGAAATTTCATGGATTTCTTTTGCAGCAGGCATGCTAAGAAGATTCTCTACAACTGCATTATGGCTGCATTTGCAATTTTACAGTTAAAAATATATTAGTACTTTAATTATTAATCCTAATACACAGGGGCTTATTGATGCCTAGAGGAGCTGGAACAGAGGCTACACAGAGTTAAAGGGAATAAAATGGATATTTATTGAGAGGCCTTCAAAGGCCACATCCTGGCAGTGCCAGTGCCACAGTCGTGACCCCTTGCCTTGATGGCTCTAAGATGGAAGCAAAAGAGGGCTTGGTCATGAGATCTCACACCTTTATAGGTTTTAGTCCATATGCATGCAGGAGTCAACTGTCTAATTAATACTCACAAATCATGAAGTTTCATCGTCCTGGCTTGCCTGCTTGCCCGCTCTCCTCTTTTCACATGGTTTATGCTTAGGGCCTGAAGTTTGAAGAAATTGTCCTTGAGTCCTTAGCTGGACTAGGACTGTTTTGTCTTTACCACCCAAGCACAACAGAAAATTACACCCAAGCAGAATAGAAAAACATAAAATTTAAGGCATCATTATAGCATTCTGATAAAAGTCTCCAGAGCAGGCAACTTCTCAATGAGAAAAGGCAAAATATATCTGGAATAGAAATCAACATTCTCTTCCCCTTTGAAGAACATAAGTAATCTTCGCTAAACTGAATTCATATAAATGTTACTCATTCTTTGGTTGGATATGGATCAGTTTGTGTTCCATTCTTTCCTAAGACATACCTACCTGGAGAAGGACACTACAAATTTCAACCATCTATAGGAGATGCAGTCTGCTGTCTGCTCCACCTTGGGAACAGCAGAGTTCCTCTGTGTCTTTGCCATTGTGAGTACTTCTGAGAAGGGGTAGGATACAATGTGCCATGAATGGTTTAGGTCCCCCAAAGGGTCACAGGCAAAAGTATGTTTAATACAAAAGTGAAAGCAAAATTCATTGTCAAGGTTCACTTTTACCATATACTGGATGACTAAAGCACACAGAGAAAAAACAGATAAAAAGCTATCAATCTAAAAGTAAAAACAGCCTAAAATGAACTACATGCAGGCTGGGGATGAAGAAAAGGTAAGGATGGGAACAGGTCAGGATGAAAAAGAATCATTGTGGAACAGTATTCCAGCCTGAATCTATTTAAATGCAACCACAGCACTGTGAAGTACTCAGATTTAGATTTTAATGTGCAGTGAAAGTTTAGAGGTTTAGAAGAAGATCTGGTAAGCTAGTCAGAAGTCCTTGTTGCTTCATTGTTAGGCTCTGTGTTCTGTGTTTCAGGGCAGAAAAATGCCCCTACTGTGTGAAAGGCAAATCAAATTATTCTAGTTATTTTTTCCAAAGTCTTACAGTCCCTGAATAGTTTGTTGTACTTTTGTTACTGCATTAACTTGATACTTAGGCTGTGCCTTTATCTAGCTAGTCTATAATCATAGCTGTTTCTGATCAAATTTCTATTGAAGGCAAGATAGATATAGCTTTCTTATTTTCTTAATTTCCTATAGAAAAAATTCCTTGATTCAAACAATGTCAGACAGATAACTTAGCATCTTCTTCCCATACAGGTAGTTAATAAACTTCCCTTTTCAAAATAGTACCCAGTTTTATTAATTTCTTTGACCTCTTTAAATCATGGAAGGCTAATTTTTATGGATAATTCATATGAGTGTGAAATTTGTGATCTTTATTCTATTTCAGTCAGAAATCTTAGATTCTCTGTTCACTTGTCTTAGATGAAATTTTACCCCTATGAAGGCAAAAATGAAGCAGTTGCACAGCTCTTTATCCCCGAGCTGTATTCTAGATAATAAGAAATAGAAAATTTATTTCCAAGAGCCACAACTTAAGGAACAATTAAAGCATTGGAAAACTTGGCAAAAGTTGAGATAAAGTCTCTTTCTTAATGGCAGCTTGTAAACCAAGGTGGAGTTCTTTCACTTTAAACACTCATCTCTGCTCAGACTGCATACAGTGTTCTGATCAGTGCTGGGGGGTTCCAGTCTAAAGATTGCAGTGTTTTCTTACAGTTTTCTATTAATGGTTGGTTATAATACCAAAGCCTAAAATTTATTAAAAGCTAGTTAATCAGTCTAAAAAGTGATTGCAATAATGCAAAGATTATACCTGTAAAATTTTACAAACATAGAGCATTCATTAGAACTGAAAGATGGTGGGGATATTCAGGTAAAAATTCAAATTTGCACAACACTGTGATTCTCCATGGCTCTCATGACACTTTTTTTTTTATCCTATACATTTTAAAATTCTTTATTTTACTGATATAAAGAGTTGGTAAAAATGCAACAAGGCTGTATTGAGAAATTTTTCTTAAAACTCATTCTGCCATGCGCTTCTGTAGTCAGAAAAACATGTTCTTCAAGTTCTCATACAATCTTTCCATGAAGGAAAAGTAACCATGTGATTTATCACCCAGTCAAAACTGAGTTGCACACCTAGAAAGATGAATATTTATGAACTTTTCACTGTCTAGATCTTTATCCTGTACTGCATGCAGTGAAAACATACTGACTTACACTAGTTAAGAATTTTTGCTTAATGCAGGAAATCTTATCAAAGACATTTTACCAGCAATAAAAAAACTGAAGACAAGTATTTCAACCTAAATATTCAATTAGCACCATTAGTAATATACCTAAAAATGCTGTAGTAGTGTAAGTCTATTTTAAGTCTTTCAGCACCACAGTTTACACCATTTCCTACTCAGAGTAATATCATATAAAAGAACAAGTCTGTTTCTGAAAGCAAATAAGACTGTACAGGGTGTTGAGGAAACTTGTTTTTAGCTAATAAGCTTCAAAAATTGGAAATAGGGGGCAAGAGTGAAAAATAATGTGCTTAGGAAATAAATAAAGAAATATTTCTATTTATTTGGGTTTGAAAATAGTTGAAATGGTTTAGATCAGCTGGAATTTAGTGGTGATTTCCTCTATTTAGTGTCTAAATATTCAGATGTCAATATAGTTTAACTACATGAAATTTTTGTAATTATACTTACTCAGTTTTTAATCCATTTAACTTTAAATGGACATTCCAGATTTCATTATTTACTGCTCTGCATGTTAATAAACAAACTTGAAATATTTGAAATGGTGTCAAATCTAATACAAATTTCCATTGGAAACATTTTTTTCTTCAGTCCCGAAATGCCCCTTTAAAAATCAGAAGTTGAAAAAGAGCAAGCACCCATCTATCTCACTTCAAAGGATATTGCTGGACACAAAAGTCCCTTAGTAAAGAACAAGGAAGGGTTTGCAGCAAAATATAGTTGTTCCCAAAGAACCAGACAAAAAAAAAAAAAAAAATAGGCCATTGTAGTCAAAACTCTGTAATATTTGTCTAAATTGCATAAACTCCTATTTCTAAAAAGCCCAGGAGACAAGGGGGAAATTGAATGAAATTCTGCCTCTTTCAAAAGGGGAAATTATGCCTGACATATGTCAAAATTCCATCCCAAGAAATATAGTGGGATGGATTATAAGAGAAATGATCTCTACACTTTTGCAGCCAATTGGTGTTGGCTCCAGCTCAGGTATGTGACAGGAGGTCACAAACTTGAATTGCCCTGCTTAAGTGCTGACTTGATAGAAAAATCTAAACTTTGTTTGCTGCCACAGACTTTCCTCCAGGTAATAGCCATTTATCTATTTGCATGCTCTACACACCCTCTCTTCTGTAAAGCTCTGTGCTTTTGTCACTATTGCCATAAACTACAGCCAAGGGACACTGGTTAATGGATTGATTTATGCTGAAAGCTTCACCTTGTAAAGAATTGATATACTGCCTTCATAGTTTTACTTTTTCCAATCCATATTGCAGCGTGCTAACCATAATTCCTTGGAAAAGACTTTATTTACAATTCAGTTGTTATTTGGATATTAAAAAATACACAGCACAAGACCTTTCCCTGGTCTTTTAAAAGTGTCTTGGGAGAACAATATCTGACCATAAGTTAAATACAGCTTCTTTAAACAATCCAACTTGTGAGACTTTGCTTCATAACTGATTAAGTAATGAACAGTCTGGATATTTTGTGGCTAAGAATGTATAATATTTTCTTTTGTTGGAAAGTATATTTTATAAAGATCAAATGTCTGGACTGAAAGCAAAAAAGAACGAAGGCAAAGTAAAGCAGAATGTCATCAGGAAGGGTCTAACTAAAGTATCTGATTCGCTTCCTTCTATTTATTTTCTTTAAAATTAAATAAAGTCTGAAACTGTGCTAAGTAGAGGTTTTTGGGAAACCAGGTTTTAACAGGCTAATTGGTCACTCATTTCTTAATACATTAATGGCATAAACATGACTGACTGAAAGATTTCTTATACCCATAAATTTTGAAAAAAAATGGGACATTTAATATCAAGCAAAATATCTTTAAGGGGGATTAGCTCAGAGGCTCTTCAAGAAAAGTCTCATTATTCTTCTGTTTATACAGAAACACTAGAAAGGATATTGTTTGTCACTGAACTAATGTTTGTGTCCAAGCTAGATGTACACAACACCATCACCAAATGTTTCCTTGATGGTGAAAGCTGGTCACGATACTACACATCTGAATCTGTGCTAAGTTTTACACTAACAATGGAGAACTACTTTTAGACAAAGCATTTGAGGATGCTGTATTTGGTGTATGGATACTCTGTTGATGGCTGCATACATGTGACACACTAGTTCCATTTAAGGAGGGATCTTCTTGCAGACAGAAAGGAAAAAAAAAGAAAAAGAAAAAAAAAGAAAAAGAAAAAGAAAAAGAAAAAGAAAAAAAAGAAAAAGAAAAAGAAAAAGAAAAAGAAAAAGAAAAAGAAAAAGAAAAAAAAAGAAAAAAAAAGAAAAAAAAGAAAAAGAAAAAATTTAGATTGCTTTGATTTTCTTTTTGTGCTAACACATAATATATAGATAAAATTTCCTCACCTTCTTAATACAAACATCTCCCTAATTATTTTTCATCCAAGCTTCTGTGTAGACCGCAAAATATCTAGGCTTAGTTTAGGGTTGCTTTCAGATTAGGCTGACTGACATTTTCAGGGCCATAGATCAGAGCTACAACAACATGAACCTAACGTGCAGTTGTGACTAACCTCCTTAACAATATTGGATTTTCTCTTATCAATTTCAGTTTGGATTCCTATCTTCTGTTACCTTCCAACAGTAGATGGGTGTTTCTGCCCACTATCTGCTTTTTTTCCCTTCAATTCAAATCAGTGGTCTGCTTACATCCCTGTGTTGGCCATGTTTCTGCATTCACACAAGCCTCACCCCTGAAGAGAGAAGGCACCTGAGAGATCATGGTTTTATATATTGCAGATTGGTTCAAAAACCTCCCTTTTTAATCTTTTTTAGAGAGCCTTAGTTCAGAGACATCTGATTCAGCTCTTCAGGCATATCATGCCATAGCCAGAAAATTTGGAAAAAAATTGATTGTCCGGATGACATCTCAGCATGCAAATGAAACTAAATAGCATAAAACTGAACTGTTCTTTAGTCAGGAACCAAAACAAGGAAGCAATGATTATTCTGTAATGTACTTTTTTTCATCTCTTCTTCAGCATTCTTAGATGCTGTCCTGGATTCCTACCACATTTTGTTATATTCAATTACCTGCATTCTGCAAAGCAGGAATTATGAGCAAAAGACAAGCAATACAGCAAACACAGGTTGTTAGCAGTCATGTATGTCACCAGGTGTGGTACCAAGTGAGGACAACCCTCACTTGTGGTTCACCTGTGCAAAAATTTTGAAATCATTTTCCAGCAGAAGGTGAAATACCTAGAAAAAAAATTACATTTTCTTAAAACTCACACTAATAACAAAGAGTGTCCATTGAATGTCTTTCAGCAATGACTGCTAACAATCAAAACAAACAATCCCAATTACAATAAGAATGGTTTGAGAGAAAATGCATATCCTGAAAAAGCAGAAATATTTATAATTGTATTGAGGATATAACTCTGTTTCAGCATAAGGGCCCTGAAATGACCAATGTGTTTCCAGCAGCACAAAAGAACAGCTTGCATGGAGCAGTTTAGCTCAACGTTGAAAGCTGGTAAATTGGCCTCTTGAACCTCTCAAGCTTCACATCAGTGAGCAGAGCACATGCCTAAATTCAGCACCTGGCATGTGGCCATTCACACATAGCAAAGGGTAAAGCAGGTGCTGGGACCTCAGCACTGACACATCAGGTTATTTCTGCAAGGAAGGTAAAAATGTTGCTATTTCCAAAATAACTAAGGCATTTCTGATCCATAACGACTCTGGTAAATCTAATAGCCAGCCTGTGCTGGAACAATAAAATAGGGAGAATCATGGTATTCACAGAATGCAAACACCCTTTCTTTGTCGCATTTTTCTATCATTTAATTTACTAACACTGCAAATAAGACTAAGCCCAGTATTTTAAAAATGGGGTGGGGAAACTACAGCTGCCTGAAAGAGTACAGCTGTGCATCCCAGGTTCTGCTTCCAGGCATATTTTGTATAAAGTGAAACTGAAAGCTTATAATAAAAGACCAGTAATCTGCAAGATTTTGCAACTTGTTACGTAGTTCATACGAGGTTCGCTAAAACCATGCTGGCACAGATGAGAAACAGAAGTGAAAGCAAGGAGGAATTTGCATACAGAGTGCAGATCTCATTGTTGGTGACAAAGCTGCCCTTGATTTGCTTCAGCCATTGTAACAATCAGCCCAGCCAACTGTTTACATGCTCTCCATTGTGCTGGTGTTGGCTAGGAAATGGCAGGAGCAATGAGATTTGCTTTCTGCTGGCACTCCAGGGAGCAGCAGGAGCTTACACACTTGACAGATAGGCAGACAGACAGACAGACAGGCAGACGGGCCTCTCTTTCCAACAAACAAGAGAGTGTCATGTTTGCTCTTGAGCTGTATTATTGTGATGATGAAGACAGGAGCATGTGTGGCTGAAAGCAGGGCATGCAGCACTCTTTGAGTGCCAGGGAAGAAAGGGTGAAAATTAAAGCCGAGTGTTGAGAGCTAAAACATCAGAAGACTTTAAACAACTACCCCTCCCTGCCCGACTACTTGCATCTCAGATATCTTAAGAAACTTTTCCCAGTTTCTGAGAAAGAAAGACAGCTGAGGGGACAGGCAAAGTGTATTCGTTCATAAGCCACAATGGAAACCTCTGTAAGAGAGGAATGAAATTCAAGCTGTAAGAAGGGATATGGAAATAGTGGCCCTTTCCCTGTGAAAGGGCTGGTAGTGCTGCTGCTGTCATAGCAACGTAGTCATAGCTGTAAATATAATAAGCTCTCAAATTTAAATATAATCACAATCAAACAGAAGGCTCATGAAAGACAATCCCCCTGTCCTCTCCATAGCCCTTCCTTCATTCATGACAGGCTTAATGGGTTTAGTTTGATAGACTTTTCCTTGGCCCACCCTTGTCTCATTTGAAATGTATCGATAAAAACATTTCTCTAAGCTATTTGAAAAACTTTCTGGTGTGTTTAAAACTGAGATTTTGTAGGTCATGCAGTCTTTTTCTTAGAGCCCCTTTCTAGAACAAGACATCCCTGAAGAATAAAGGAAGGATTACAGTTGCATGAGTGGGCAGTGTTTGTTAAACAATTTGGTTTTGCAATTTGCTTTGCCTAAAGAATTAAAAAACCTATCCCATGGCTGAGGATCATGGTTGAAATGGGTTTGGAAGAGTTTTTTGGTTATTGGCGTTTTTTTGTTTGTTTGTTTTTGTTTTTTGCTTTTTGTTTTTATTATTTTGTATTTTCCTTTAAATTCTTGATCACAGCCACTTTTATTAAGGAAACCCTAAACTTATTGCTGGGAGCACTTATACAACCAATACACTACTGCAGACAGCAATCAGCAGTGAGCCACATTCAAATACCTATATTTTTCTTTCAAAATGGAGATGAATTGTGCTCTGAACCTTCACTGATTCTTGGTGAAAAAACCCTCAGTCACCAGTAGTCAAACTCTTTCTCATCAGCCTACCTGCTAGATTTATATGATATGCACCCTGAAAAGCATATTCTGCTCTCCAAGTAATTGGGGAAATATGATGACTAACCTACAGGATAGAAGAGTGAGGGAAGGGTTTCTCAGCCAAGGAAAACACAAAGGAATGTATAGTTGAAAACAGAGAAGTAAGACCAGTGCTATCGAAAGGCCAAATTCCCCAGAGAAACAAAATATCCAGGAATATAATTTAATAAGGTAGAAAGCAAAGTAAGCATTTTACACCTCTATTAAATTTTCCTTACGAGTTTTCTCTGCAAATACAGAAAAGACAAGAACGCCATTTCCTTTATATGGATTATTAACATTTTGTTAGTTATGATTTATTTATATAGGTCTGACTAATGACTTAAAGTGAAATGGATATAGCAAGGAGATAATAAATTATCTAGTGTATAACACTGCTTAAAAGCTAAACATGTGTTTATAGTTGCTATTCTGGGATAGTTGCCAAAGGGACATTTTACTTTGCAAGTTATATTAGCCTATTTTTTTTTTCCTTATAAACAACAAAAAAAGTCTCCAAAAATAATATGAGGGGAGGGGAAGGAATCTCACTTGTTTGCTTCTAGGAAGCACCATGAATCAGACTTTTAAAGGAATTTCCATGTTATCATAATTTAAAAATTCATTTCTTGATACAATTTGGGTAGAATTTTCGGAAAAGAACATGTTACCTACTATATACTCTATTTATATGATAAAGAAGCAAATCCCTCAGCAGGGAAGGCTGTAACTGTCTGTGGAGTCAGTTGTAGTACATGGAAGGAGGTGGTGGTTTGCTTTTTGGAGTTAGTTGAAGAAGTGACTTACAGTCACACCACTGAGGACTAACAGGCACAAATGGCATTCTCGACAATTCTTAGAGATAAAGGAAAAGAAGTGAAAAACCATAAATCCTATTCTTGAAGATTTACTCTCTAACAGTAACCATCATATATGTGAATGAAACAGTCTTAATACATGAAGAAAGAAAAAAAGAGTCTGAAATCTACTATGTGACATTTATTCTTAAGTATCTTTACTTCAAGAACCTTTTAATGATATAAAGACAGATATTTTTATTTGGAAGAAGATAATGAGGAAAAAGATGTAAAAGTCATCAAATTAGAATCTCACAGTAAATATACTACCAGGAAGCCACCAAAAGAATAAAAGCATGCCACAAAATCAGAAGTAATATTTAACTGAAGAAAATGAAAAATAGATTAAATGTAAACTATAATAAGGCCAAAAAGAAAATATTTTTCTGACCAACTTGCTAAAGGCATAAAAAACTATTAATAAAACCATTTTAAAATTCTCATGACTAGGTAGCTTGCTGGGAGCTAGTATGGTCAATTCAGCTGAAAAGGAAAATAAGACAGAAAAAATAGGTGGACTTTTTATATGCACTATTGATGAAGGGGTATAGAGGGTTCCCATACCATATCTGGCTGTGCAGAGAAAAAATGTCAAAAATAAGTAACAGAATCACAGAACCACAGAGAGGTTGAGGTTGGAAAGTACCTCTGAAGGTTGATCAAACACCATTCATCCAAACATCATTCCCCTCCACCCTTCCAATTATAGAAAGGATTTCAGGAGAAAATTAACAGAATAAAATGCTATCAGATCATAAGTACCAGACACTATTTACCCAGATAGTCAAACAAAATTCTAATACAAAATAAATGATCTATGAATGGGTTTAGCATATTATGTTAATTTTCATTATATCAGATTTGATACTAAATCTTTCAGAGTAGTCAAACTTAGAAATGACCATCTAAAATGCTAAGTTGAATTCAGTATTCATGAGTGCAAAGCAATGTACATTGTAGACAAAATTATCCTACTTATATGCACTTATGACGATGTCCATTAAAGATCATAGAAAAAATTTCCAGGGAACATTGTTTGAAGGAAACATTTGTGCTAAAAAATGCCATACACAAAGTTCAGATACATTTAAGAAGCAATAAAGGAAAACATTCAAGCAAGCAAACACAGAAAATATTTTGCAGCTGTTCTTGAATGCTGCATGCAATTTCCTAATCCCAAAAATGATATAGTTAGATGCAAAAGGAACAACACTGGAAACAAGAATGACTAGAGGTACCACACAAACTTCATCCAAGAAGAATCATAAAGTAAAAAGCAAAAAGTGCAAGTATCTTAACCGATGGAGAATATCTAAAAGTTAGTATAGTACAGGTCAAGAAAATCATGATTCATAAAATCATGATTCATAAAACCATGAATGACGTTGTGGTATTTCTTACAGTGCCCAAGTATGAAGTCATGCAATTAAATTAACAAGTAGCACAATTACAATCAAAAGGAAGAACTTCTTTGCACACATTGTGCTAGTCGTGCCAGAGGAGGTTGCATAGACTAAAAATAGATATAAACTAGAAAAATAATAGATGGAAGAGAGCAGGCTAATAAAGTCAATGGCCTGGACACAATCTATTGCAAAGGAAGTCCTTAAGTTGCTAACTGCAACAAGCCAGGAAGCCATGTAGAGGGAAGAATTCTTCCTTACCTGCTTTCTTTAATATTTGCTACTGATGGCTATCAAAGGTGGGTTAATAAGATAAATAAATATTTGATCTGAACTAATGCACTAATTTTTACTTATATTCTTAAGAAAACTAAGTGAAAGTGATGAGCAGATGGTAGAGAGAGAGAAATAAGAAATTAATGAAATCTATAAAATCAGGAAAGCTGTGAAAAAATCTGTCCTAAAAAAGATAAGGACTATCACAAGATGAGTTATTAAAGAAGAGAAATTAGACCAAGTTGACCATTAAAAAAAAAAAAAAAAGAGGCTATGATTTACCAGATTGGATGGGGGACTGCAGTACAGAGATCCAATGGTGTCCTTGTTCACATAACCACCAGGGTTATGCTCTTCTTATTCTGTGAAAAGAGGGTACAGGATACAGTGGTTTTATATAGCTGCACATAGTGTTACCAGCTTTTCCAGACAGTCCTGAAGGAAGAAGGCATGTGTCACGATCCGCTATTAATACAGAGCGGGGGTCGTGATGGTTCGTTCGATCTCAGAGGTGCAAACAGGCAAAATGCAGGGGACAAAATCAGTTTATTCAACAACAGCAATGCATTTTTATTAAATGCCAACAACTCAGTTGCGATAGAGGGGAGAGATATAGGAAACAAAGTATAGAGAGAAAAAGAAGGAGAGGATGGGATAATAGCTACCAACAAGATGAGAGGGACATCCTCGTGGTCCAGCCAATAGACGGGTCTTCATCCGTGGGGAGATCTCAAGGGTCTTCTCCAGAGGGTCACTCTTTTATAGTCTTTTTCCAAAGCGAGTGGCTTCTGGCCAGAAAGTGAGAAAGATTTATGGACCATTGTGTGATGCTCCAGGAGACAGGTGCGATCGTGCAGTACACGCAGTCTCTAGTTGGGACAGCACAATCTCCGGTTGATGCCACAACAGCACAGTCCAGTGAACACAACACACCTGCACACAGTCACTTGACAAGCATCCACCTTGGCCAGGCCAGGAAACCATTGTTCAGAGTCAGCCTGGGTGGGGGTCCTCGAGGTCTCCTTGCGATGGTCGGGAGGCAAAGACGAGGGAAACTTCAGACTGACCCTTACAGCATGGAAAAAAAAAAGGAGCAAATCTGTATGTAAACAAACAAAATATAGTACATTCATGTCTGAGATGCTGATAGGTGTACATTCTCCCAATAATTAAAAGTAGTCTCCTAAAACACACAGAAATATGTACTTAACTTTTATTCCTAGACAGTAACCCCAATTAAGGATGACTGAAATCATCAGCACTCTGAAAAAGCTCTTTAGATGACATGACTTCAATACTTCAAGAGAAATATGTAGGTGAGGATAAAAAGATGATAGAGAGCAGATATTAAATAACTTTTTTTTGGGGGTCAGATTGTTGTCCTTCATCTCTTAATCGGTGTTTTTGTAATGAATATTCACAGTCCATTTCTCTCAGCAAGGGTTTCTTCAGTTACCAGACATGGGTCTGTTAGGCAGCTCCATTCATTCAGTCATGTCATTTCCTTGTTCCATTAAAGACAGCTTTCATTTCACATGCCCAGCATGGGTTTATGTTTGGAAGGGAGAGAGGAATTCAGCTCACTTTTAATAAAGCCATGCATGGTTCCAGCTTGTTATCTTTAAATTTCACCCTGCAAGTACAATTGCTTTACAGTAAATATAATAATAACAATAAATTCTAATTCTGTTACTGCTGAAATGCAATTGTTCTGATCACTTTCTGCCAACAAATGGCTGCAGAAAAAAATGAATGTTTTACTGTGGCTCTGGGTGATGCAGTCCTCTCTTTGATCAGTACACAAGGGAGGAAGGACTCTGTGTCCAAGTGGATCTGTGCTTTGCTTTTTCTCTGGGATTCAAAAGGGCCACTGAGATTGCAGAACGAGCAAGAGGTCCATATAATTTTTTCAGCTTATCTTTGATGGTGTGTTTAGTGACCCAGTGTTCCTACTAATGTGTTTCCTCCGTGTTTCCCTTCATGAAGGAACAGACACAGTTCATCCAGTCCATGTAGGAGCAATGTTTGAGATTCATTCCTTCTGTACATTTTCTGAACTGTTCTGCAAAACATGCTTATATACATTGGTTTTTCAGGAAAAAAGTTCCAGATCTCAAAAGAACTTGGGCATTGTGATGCAAAGCTTGGCAATAACCAAAAATGTGACTAGGAAGACATTTTCTCCTCTGAGGGTGGTGAGAAACTGGAACAGGTTGCCCAGAAAAGTTGTGGTTGCCCCATCCCCAGATACGTTCAAGGTCAGGCTGCATGGGTCTTTGAGCAACCTGATCTAATAGAAGATGCCACTGCCCATTGCAGAAGGATTGGAACCAAATGATCTTTAGGGTTCCTTCCAACCTAAACAAGTCCATGATGCTGTGATTCTATGATGTCAAGCTTCGAGTGTGGGTGCATGACAGCTCGGGCATGACCCCAGGCTGTGTCTCTGCTGCCTGCTCTTTGCTGTCTGCTGCAGTCCAGCAAAGGCTTTTTCCTAGTGGTTGGTGCCTGGCAATCTAATTTCAGCTCTGAAGCTATATAAAGTGTTTGAAAGCTCACGCAGCTCCCAGCCCTTCTTAATGTGTGTTGTGTTATGGGTGATTGTTCTATCACTTTAATTAGGTTCACTATACTAGATATGTACGTGCCCTGGACTGACAGCTACTTTTGGGTTCATGTTTAATATCAGACAGCTTAATGGAGAAAATGTGTTGGTTTCCTGTGGAAAAACAAGAAGTGAAGATCTCAACTAAAAAGTATGAGATAGGGTCACAGAGAAACAGACCAAATTTTATTCTGGAACTATCAAAACGGAACTATCTTCTCCAAAAAGAACTATCTTCTCCTACCCATTTATCACTCTTAATTTCTTAATGCCAATTTCTTTCTTTTTTCAAGTCACAAGGAACAGTCAGCAGGACTCTGCATGAAGGGCAGAGGTGCATTAAGTTTACTATTAAAGCAATTTCAGAGATGCCACATATCCAGACTGCTATAACACCACCCTGGCTCACATTACAGGGAGTATCACTGTACATACTTTTTAAATATCTCTCAGATTTCTCAGTTTTAGTATGCCTCTATGCATGGAAACAACAAAATGACAGTGGAAAGACAGTGGCAAGGTCCTCTGACATCAGCTTGCCTGAAAACTTTATTTCCCCACTCTTGCTTTCATCAGTGCTAAGAACATGACTTTTCCATTCAAGTACCTCATACAGACCACAGGGAAGCACAAGGATGGATATTCTGTGTGGTCCAGATGGCTTCTTCAGTGTAATGTGAATATCTGTGTGCTCCCCCAGCACTGATTTCTGTGCTAAGCATGCATTCCATTTTTGGATGCTTCTCTTGAGCTTACTGTCTGCATGCCACCTCACCAGTGCATGCCATCTGTGGTAATCCTTCCTTTGCTGCCTTCCTTTACTCCTGAAGAATGGGATTCTTTTGTACACTTTCCTTCTCTACAAGTACCCTCTAAAGGTACCATTGACTTCTTTTTCAGTATTTGATAACATGATCCCATCTTGGGTAAGTTAGGGAAATGAATGGAAACTAGATAGAATTAAGCTAGTATCACAACCAATGCTAGCAAGCTATGCCAGAGGGGAAAAAAATATACAAAAAAACCCCACCAAAACAAAATAAACAAACAAACCAACCACAGCGAAATTGAATAGATGAGAAAATTCAGTAGCAAAGCAGAAATGTGTGAGAAAGAGGCTGAGAGATAGATGAAAAGAAAAACTCTAAAAAACACTTTTTAAAAAGCAAAAAGAGAGAAATAATAATGTCAGCCCTTCCAGACAAATTAAGAAATGGGAACTCAGCCAACACAAGGAACAGAAGAACAATATTATAATTGTTTCTTGAGAGATCTGGCAATGGGCCATTTAGCCTGCTTGTTTTTACCTTGGGTCATTGCCCAGACTGGACAATTAAAAGGATATTTTTGTCATAGAACCAGTCATTTTATTTCACTGCTGTTAAAAAAAGTGTCGCTACCAACTGTGCACATTGATATAATCTCTAGTTGTAGGATTTTGTGGAACAAAAAAACACTTGCTATAGTTCAGAAATCTCAGAAGTACAACCCTTTCTTGAGGTCTTCTTGGATTAAAAGAATAACTTCATAGAGAGTAGGTGAAATTTCACCTTCTCTACCTCCCCTTCCTTTTCCCCAGAGGAAAATTTTAAATACAAACTGACAGCCAAATTCTCCCTTTATGATCACCTACACTTTCCTCTCTCCTCCTGATTGTTGACATTTGCCAGAAGCACAATGAATCTTTAAATAGGAACTTCTGAAGACTGGTGTCATTTATTTTCCATCCTAAGCTAGAAAATGGATGGTGGTGAGTATATAGTGTTTTCCATTCAAGACTATTAGCACATCTGTTTTCCAAGGCTTTTTAAGGGTTGCTATGTTTAGCAAAGAAGTTATTTTAGTTGCATCAGATCCCACAGGATTAAACATTTCTGACATTGGAGTTTTCTTACCAGTAGAGTTTTAAGAATCTGAAAATTCAGATTGAGTAAATGTTTTCTAGTGGAACTAAACATTAAAATTACTGTAAAGGAAGAAGAGGAATTGAAGGGCTGGATTTGCAAACTATCACGCTGTAGAAAGTGAGTAAAGCCCCCTGTTCCACATATATCTGAAAGAATTCAAGTCTGTAGCTCCCAGCTTCCAAGGCAGCAGCTTATTCATTTTACTGTGAGGTCATCTGCTACAACTGGTGTCCTGTATGAACAGTTATTATTCAGTTATTACTGAGCACAAGACTTAGAGTCCTCTGCTTAGAGAATAAGAGCTAAACCTGGAGGTGAGACACCTGCATTCCAGGACACTTTCTGAACAGCCTAGTGAAAAACAACCCTAAAAGTTCCATATCACCACGGGACTTAAGTGTGACACTTAAGTTACTGTTGGGAGTCCTGAAAGATGGTTTCAAACAGACTAGTACAAACACAGGAATGAGAATATGGCACAGAACTGAATAAAAGGAAAATAAAATAATCCCCACATTTTTCCCAGCTGAAAGGATTTGGTAAATTTGGGTTGAAGTCATCAAGGATTCTAAAAATGGTAACAGTGAAATGATTGCTTTAGGTAAAAATTTTATTTCTTGGAGAAAATTTTCCTTGCTGTTTGATAAAAGTTCATAAGTGTATAAATATACAAAAAATGTAAAAAAAAAATTAAAAAGTAATAGTGCAATTGTATTAGGTTGTCTTTTCTCAAAATTCTTCTTTTTCATACAAAGAGTTATGAAATGCTGGCAGGTTCTTGTGGTTTATATTTATATTTTTGTATTGCAATTCTTGAAGCAATTGTATGTGCCTGGTTAGCTGTTAGAAAAGAGATACAGATATTTTTCTGTAAGATAAAACAAGTTATTAAAAAATCTCATTGTCTATACAGTTTGAAGTATAAAAAATAAATCATAGAGTAGGATGTCGCAATTGATTCTGCCTGAAAAGGGGTGGGGAGATTGCTTCCTTGTTTGCCCAACATTTAGTTAGATTTGATTAAATAAAAATATACAAAATCAGGCTCAGATCCAAGATCAACACATCTTATTCTAAATGTTTTAATTTTCTGACCATATATTCAGGACACATATCAGCAGGTCAGTGATTACATTCCAAGATTATTGTTAGCCAAGAAAAATGTATCTGATTTATAAATTATTTTTTTTTTTTTTACAAATTTATCTAGCCGGATTGTCAGGAAAACCAGACATAGAAAAAAAATCGTATTTGAAAATAATTTTCTTTTCATTCATGATCAATGGAACCATTGGAAAACACTGAGTACATTTAAGCCGTCAAACAGGAGGTAGGCAGACCAGTTTGCTATGATCTTGGCACACTGTATCCTGGTACCCTCTGGCATTTGAAACATGGAGTCCCAATTGTTTTCCAAATGCACTAGAAGCTCTCTGGGATTGTGGATTTCTCTTTGCTATAGGTTTAGAGAAACATGTAACCCTCTGGATATCTCCAGATCAACCCCATACTCAAGGCAGGGACAGTGAGAGCAAGTTTCCTATGGTGGTGTCCATTTCACTTTTGTTTCCAGAGAGCCCACCAATTCTGGAAAGCATGCTCTAGTTCAGAAACCCTCACAGTGGCCATTTTTCCTTTATGTCACTGCTTTCCCCTTAACTACACAGCCACTCGTGTCACCAGCTGGGTTAGGCAGGACTTGCCCGGGGTAAATACATGTTGCCCCTTCCCAGTCACCACCTGAGTCAGTCCCTTTGTGTGCCTGGAAATGGCTTCAGGGAAAATTGTTTCACAGTCTTCCCAGGGACTGAGTTGCTGATCACCTTGCAGTTTCTTGGATCCTGCTTCCAGTAGGTGTGATGTTTCTCTTTATTCCATGCCTTTCCTATGTTCTCCTTTACTATGGATGTTGTTTCTCTTCCACAGATGTGGTCAGCTTGCTTGGGCCTCCCCTTGGTGGTCAGTTTGGCTCTCTAACACAAGTCCCCAGAAATTCTGGGAGAAACATGGTCTACAGCCAGCTGCCCCGTGTCCTCACAACCCTTCTCACAGGGACTGTGTGAGCAGACCCTCTTTCACTGAAGAAAAAACTACTAAGAAAAGAGGAATCTCAACTGTTACACACTGCAAAAATGCAGGGTGAAGGGCTTCCTAATGCCTACCCAACATTACAAAGTGTAAAATCACGGTTACGTAGCATTTTTTATGCAGCCTTTAATGACATCACTCAGGTACTAAGGTACTGAGGTGATGAGACATATAAGTTATATAGATACTTCAGACAGCACAAAGGTAAATGATGCCTATTAGCAGTTGAAAAGGATAATGCCTAAGCTGGTTACCAGGTCTGATTTTTGTCATTCTGAATGCTCTACTCATGTGCCATATTTGGTGAAGGCCTGTCCAAACTGGAAACCAATATACAAAATTTACACCCAGCTGTGACGTTCTGGCCAGAAGACAAGGCATTAAAAATCAGAGTAAACACCTGATCTCTGCCTTTTGTACTGCAAGCTCTTTACATAGCATTGTTTTTACCATATACCTTTACAGTACTTGGTATGTTGGGCAACCAAACTAACCCAGACGTGCTACAATGTGCCATGTCTTANGATAGATTTCTTGTGTCTGTGTGTATGTACCTGTGTGTATGCATAAATGTATATATATATATATGTATATATATATAAAATTTCATAAAACAGGTTTATATAAATCAAGGCATAAAAGAACCAAGGAAATAATCACCATATTTTCCCTCTTGGCCTTGTGAGTTGCTTAGTGCTGCACCTAGAACATGCGGAGTTAGAAAGAATACAGGAAAAAATGAACTAGATGGGATCGAGCATNAACCAGACATAGAAAAAAAATCGTATTTGAAAATAATTTTCTTTTCATTCATGATCAATGGAACCATTGGAAAACACTGAGTACATTTAAGCCGTCAAACAGGAGGTAGGCAGACCAGTTTGCTATGATCTTGGCACACTGTATCCTGGTACCCTCTGGCATTTGAAACATGGAGTCCCAATTGTTTTCCAAATGCACTAGAAGCTCTCTGGGATTGTGGATTTCTCTTTGCTATAGGTTTAGAGAAACATGTAACCCTCTGGATATCTCCAGATCAACCCCATACTCAAGGCAGGGACAGTGAGAGCAAGTTTCCTATGGTGGTGTCCATTTCACTTTTGTTTCCAGAGAGCCCACCAATTCTGGAAAGCATGCTCTAGTTCAGAAACCCTCACAGTGGCCATTTTTCCTTTATGTCACTGCTTTCCCCTTAACTACACAGCCACTCGTGTCACCAGCTGGGTTAGGCAGGACTTGCCCGAGGTAAATACATGTTGCCCCTTCCCAGTCACCACCTGAGTCAGTCCCTTTGTGTGCCTGGAAATGGCTTCAGGGAAAATTGTTTCACAGTCTTCCCAGGGACTGAGTTGCTGATCACCTTGCAGTTTCTTGGATCCTGCTTCCAGTAGGTGTGATGTTTCTCTTTATTCCATGCCTTTCCTATGTTCTCCTTTACTATGGATGTTGTTTCTCTTCCACAGATGTGGTCAGCTTGCTTGGGCCTCCCCTTGGTGGTCAGTTTGGCTCTCTAACGCAAGTCCCCAGAAATTCTGGGAGAAACATGGTCTACAGCCAGCTGCCCCATGTCCTCACAACCCTTCTCACAGGGACTGTGTGAGCAGACCCTCTTTCACTGAAGAAAAAACTACTAAGTAAAGAGGAATCTCAACTGTTACACACTGCAAAAATGCAGGGTGGAGGGCTTCCTAATGCCTACCCAACATTACAAAGTGTAAAATCACGGTTACGTAGCATTTTTTATGCAGCCTTTAATGACATCACTCAGGTACTAAGGTACTGAGATGATGAGACATATAAGTTATATAGATACTTCAGACAGCACAAAGGTAAATGATGCCTATTAGCAGTTGAAAAGGATAATGCCTAAGCTGGTTACCAGGTCTGATTTTTGTCATTCTGAATGCTCTACTCATGTGCCATATTTGGTGAAGGCCTGTCCAAACTGGAAACCAATATACAAAATTTACACCCAGCTGTGACGTTCTGGCCAGAAGACAAGGCATTAAAAATCAGAGTAAACACCTGATCTCTGCCTTTTGTACTGCAAGCTCTTTACATAGCATTGTTTTTACCATATACCTTTACAGTACTTGGTATGTTGGGCAACCAAACTAACCCAGACGTGCTACAATGTGCCATGTCTTAATCCCAGCTGGGAACTAAGCTCCAAACAGATGCTCATTGAGAACAGTTAAAATAAGAAAAATCATGGGCTAAGATAAAACAGGTTATAAAAATATGAAAATTTTCCTCTACCACTAAAACTTTATTCTAATCTGTTTCTTTAGTTCTTTAGAATTATTCTTCTAACCTGAGGTAATTAAATCAGTGCTTTTCTTATGAAAATAATGAACTGGCCCTTGTAACTGGACAGAGAAGTATGAGATTTTGAGGTAAAAGCATCCTTGTTCAAAAATATATACTTTTGTTTAAGTATCCTGAGTGGTATGCAGCAGTTTGTAGCATAATCCTCTCTCTATCATTTATTCTTTATTAGAGTAACCTCAATTTCAGACCTGTTTAATGTCAAATTCCAAGAGAAAGTGATTTAGGAAAGAAGTATCAATCCCAAAACATCACCAGATAGATTTCTTGTGTCTGTGTGTATGTACCTGTGTGTATGCATAAATGTATATATATATATATGTATATATATATAAAATTTCATAAAACAGGTTTATATAAATCAAGGCATAAAAGAACCAAGGAAATAATCACCATATTTTCCCTCTTGGCCTTGTGAGTTGCTTAGTGCTGCACCTAGAACATGCGGAGTTAGAAAGAATACAGGAAAAAATGAACTAGATGGGATCGAGCATTTATTACCTTCTGACTTAATTTTTTTTTTTCTTTTTAATGAGATTGTCTTAACTCAATTTGTGTGAAAAAAAGTTCAGGTGAGGTAGGCTGCACCTGTGTAGATGAAGGTAAAAAGGCAAATGCAGGTCTTAAGTAAAAGAGATGTAAGTTTATAAAGCCCTGTAAAACTTTTCCATTTTTAACAGAATATTCAAACAAAACTGCTGAGGTATGTGAGCTCTCCTCAGCCATCATGTTAACTCCTAACTGCTGGCGACTGGGAGCATTTTCCATTCAGCACAGCCAAAGACAGATTAAATTAATAAAAGGGAGCAGGCTAGTGGTATAATCTGATCTGCAGTAAAGCAGTCAGGTCTGGAAACCTCTGACTTTTACATAAATTAAAATCTGAAAGATTTTTCTAAATTTTCATTGCCTTCCTGTGTTCCTGCAGAGACTGCAGTTTCATGTGTCACAGCACCAGCCCAAGAGTATTTTCCTTTTGTGGAAGCTCTTTCCTAGAGATTGTGAGTATGCTAAGAAAATGTATATGATATAAGCACACATATACACACTGTATGTGACATTCTGCATCCAAAGTGGAGGTTGAAGGGGAAAGGACAAGCAGAGAGGAAAAGCCTGCCTTTAACAAGCCAGAAGAATACCAAACATGGCTAATTGGGAGAGCACTCTGCTCTCTTATAAGTAGGCAGCTCTGTGTAACAGCATCCTTTTATTCCACGTAATTGGATCTCTTAAAATATGTTTAAATATCAGTGAGTGAGTATCACAAATTATGTCACTTGGCAATCTTTGAAATCTCTTTTCCCTCAGGGTCAGCAGCAGGGCCAGTGAACCTGGAAGATGCTAACAAGGCTTTTTAAAGCCCAAGTGGTCTCTCTCCAAATTGAAAATCGCTTAATCTACTCATTGGATTATACAACACAAGCTCTTTTCTCCATATATCTCTTTCTTTATGAAAGAATGACCTAAGAAGTAATAAGAAATAGCTTTTTAAATAGTTTCCAATTGCTACATGTTAGTTTGGACAGTACAGAAAAGAAAACATGAATAGATTTTCTTTTTCAAAAAGGTTTCAGAGGAGACATGAGGTTCTACACCAGTTCCGATTATGCAAAACTATCTGGGATTTTGGCTACAATTTCCCTTCATATTCTTCCATTCCTCTGCAACCCTACCCTATCTCTACTGTCCTTTGTGTCCTTTTATTTCTGTATTTCCTCAAATAGGACTATCATATCCCCTTTAGTTTTAAGACTTTTATCAGAGAGGTCGGTGATGGAGCAGATTTTTAATTGAGACACCCAATGAACTTTGACTGTGTGTGATAGGGGCCCATGCATTCCCACATGATTGTATGGCCACAGCACAGCTTTTCTCTGGGCAAGCTGTGCTCAGTGGCATGAAGCCCTGCTGTACAAACTGCCTGGAGTGGTGCTGTTCAGGTCATTAATAAAAACTACTCTGGAGTCTCTCTTTGCAAATTGTCAGTGTTTTGAGCCTTGCTGAGTCAAAGTCCTCATCCCCAAGCCCTTCCTCCAAAAGGTCCACATCCTTCTTATCCTGGGGGCCCCAGAATGGAAAACAGTACTTCAGATGATTACCTGAAGGTCTCTGCAGCATCTACCTGGGTCTTTGCAACTCAGAAACCAATAGCAGCATTTATGAAGGACCTTTATAGGATGATTTCAATATACTTTACAAAACCTGCAGTTTCCACAAGAAAAATATCCACAAATAGGCTCTTTGTATATATTTGCAAATAGAGGGAGGAAAAAAAATTATTTTACCTTTTGCTTATAAAAATAGTCATTGAGGGCAACCAAGAATTTGCACACAATTAGGCAATGCATGTGCAGTTTTACCATTGGCTGCTTCCCTTTCTGTGCTGTTTTGATCTCTAGGCATATGCTAGAAGTGCATTAGAAACTTTTTCACTTCTGATATGTTTATGCAAATTTGCTCCAATTGCTACTTGCAAGTGTTCACAACAGGACAAGTATTCTGACATACTTGTGTGACATACCTTTTGAAAAGATTATAAGGACATTACAGCACCACGTTTGCTATGCTATAGATGAGGGCTGTCATGCTTTCCATTCTAAACCAATATTTTTAGTGGGTTTATAGTCCTGGAATAAAAACTATTTTTGGACCTTTGTTTAACATACATGACTGGAATAACATATCTCTGAATACAATGTGAGAAAATATATGCAGAATTTAGACACTCAGTGCCAATGAATACACACAATTTGCAAGAAATGGGGTTTTGCCCAAATCAGTAGTCTTTAAAATTCTATTTTGCTGGTGGTTTCAACTCTGCCATAGCTACATAGATTTTAGGATACAAGTATGTGCACATCTGTTGTAATTCGTATAAAAATAAAGCATTCCTATAAGTGTGAAGAATGAATGCTCCTGTGTTGCAGGTGTCTTTAGACAAAAGATGGTAATGATTCAAAAGACCTGTTAAAATGCTACTGATGTTTTATGGAAAAAAAAGAAGGAAAAAACATAACTCAATGGTTTGTTGCTGCAAGATCTTGTATGTTTCCTCTGCAACTTAGGCACATGTAAAGGATGTTGCACACAATTGCTATTTTTAAAGGCTTTTTGTTTATGTTCTTTAGTTATATGGAAATATTCTCCCCTGAAAAATACTCCTTAACCACTTTGAGAAGCAGTTTTAACAGACATTGTCTTTCTGCCATTTGAAAATATTATCAGATCTCCTTTGAATTAAAACATAGCATGGCAGTTTTCTTGTACTGGTATCAAAGCTTGTGGAACTTTGTCATTCTTTTCCAGGTACCTAATAACTGGATGATAACTAGCTAGAAGTAGTTCTCTTTGGAAACATTATCAACTGAGGCAAAGAAAAACATCTTATCCTCTAAAATTTGTTTGAAAGGAAAAGCAAAAGTCAGGAAAAACAGTGTTCTTCTGCTCACCTTGATCTTCTGCAAAGCCTAGTTGTGTCAAATTCCAGTGAAAAGTTTCTGCTACTACAATATCTAATCACCTGAAAAACTAGCAATGTCTCAACTCCATGCTTCTGCCCAGAGTCTCATGGTATTGCACCAGCCATTATTAGGCCATGCATCAGCAGTTTCTGTGATATGACTGAGCCACTGCTGCCCTGTGTGTTCATTTAAGAAATGCAGAGTGGTGCCACAAGTGCCTCTGGCTTGGCAAGTGATGGCATCCTGTGAAGAGTGGGACACATGGAGCAGGCCGACAGTTCCAGCATCAGTTCCTTGCTGAAACACCACACATTCAAACAACCTACATGCAAACATGCAACCACATCACAACTTTGCATCCTAGGTGAGCCTCAAGCAGCTTTGTTAAAGATCAAGTCAGCTCAAAGTACAGGCAGGTGAGGTACAGGCAGCTCCCCGATGGAAAGACAAGGCTTACCTACACAGCCCTTAAAATAAATAAATAAATAAATAAATAAATTAAAAAAATCTGTTTGGTGTTTTCTCTGAGTTTTTGAGCAGAGGACAAGGGTTCAGCCCAGGTACCATCTTATACCTGAAGTTCTGTTCCTTTGTAGATGTCCTAACCCCCTAGGTGCTTGAACTCCTTAAACACTGCCTCTCCTCACCAGAAAGCCTCCAGAGCCATTAGTTTTAGGTGCTTGTTCATGCCAAGGAGCACACAGAAACTGGTTTCTACTTACTAGAGAGGGAAACCTTTCCCAAAACCACGTGTTAGTGGGAGCACTGGGCCAGGAAGTATGGAATCACACTGAAGTCCTATTTCCTCAGAGGAGTGCAAGTCAGTGGACCAGGCAAGCCAAGAGAACACTGTGCCCTGGGCAATCCTTTCAGGCTACTCGCTCTCCCCAGCTATCCTGAAACAAGCAACAGCAGAAATTGTGCATGTGGAAGGAAAATGAGAAAAAAAGGAAACCAAATCTGTTTTAAACGTTAGAGGACTTGGCTAGCAGAAGGAAAAGCTGCTTCTGGCATCTCTCCCTCTGCTGTAGGATAGTATGGGACTTCAGTAGAGAGCATAGGTGGGAGCCCACACCCTCCACGGGTCATGGGCTGCCCTGTGGCTTGTGTCCATGAAGACACATGGGTCTAACTTTACCAGAGAGGTTGGAGCATAGCCATTCCTTTTTATTTCTAGCATACAAAGGTTCACAAACTGTACTGCATGAGCAAGACACACCATCTTCCCTCCTCCATATATATGCAGATACACAGAGATCACGGTATAGCTCATAGGCAGGTTCCTGCCCTGGAGTGAACAACATAACTGGAAGGTCGCTAGAGAACAGCAGGTGACAATGCTATTTCTTTCTTCAAAATAAAGCCAGGCCTGATCTATTATGTGCTGCCTATATTTTAAAATGCCTATGGGTGCCTACCATTCCCACCTAATAAGCTCAGCCTTCAGAAAGTAATGTACTAGCTGGAGTTAGTGTACTAGCTCTTCCTTTGAGAAGATCTTCCTTTGAGATCTGCTTTCCTCCTTTGAATTTAAGAACTTTATTCAAGGATACTAGAATTCCCCCTCCGTTCTCCCTCTTGCAACAGATCCTGGCACTTTGCTACCTAACACTGCTTTCTGTCCTGAATAGACTCCATGAAAAACGGAGTTTTATTTACATTGTCCTTTTCGGGATAATATGATTTGCACAAATTACTTCTATCTGACATTTCTCCTTTTAGTTTAAAACTTTATTTTAATTCTAGGAGAAAATGAATAA
This sequence comes from Rhabdornis inornatus, assembly GCA_013397075.1. Classification (NCBI taxonomy): domain Eukaryota; kingdom Metazoa; phylum Chordata; class Aves; order Passeriformes; family Rhabdornithidae; genus Rhabdornis; species Rhabdornis inornatus. The sequence goes on along the minus strand of VWZS01009396.1, from coordinate 1,002,965 downwards.
TAATGAGGCAAAAAATAATTATTTCCTCAGGTAAAAAAAATTAAACAAAAACCAGTCATGTGCATTAAAGAGTAAAAATCACATTAATTCACAGAAAAATAATTTTTAAAAATCCTTGCATTTTAGATTTTTATGTAAATCATCATCCAACTTCAAGGAGGAGTAGGGCTGATGTACCCTGTGTGGGGATTTTTCACAAAGAATAAATCAACAGCCCTGCATGGAAAGACAGTCTTCCTCAGTTTTCACAACCCCACATGTCCACTGGTAAATTTATGCCCTGGTCCACCTGCTACCATGGCATCACGCCCATTCATACTAGGTGAGCACCTCACAAAAGCCAATCAACAAATCTCTGTACAGCTTGGAGAGGTTAATACGCAGAATACCGAGAGTCAGGTTTTTGAAGAGGCTCCTGGCACATCTTGTGTTTTTAATGATTAGGATCTTACCCTCAGGGCTGTGTGTTACCAGCTCAGCCCTTGTAGCAGGGGACTAGAGCAGATGGCTTGGCAAAACCAAAAGGTTTTTGCCTTTACAAAAATTAAAGATTAATTTGTTGTTTTCTTCTAATAGGAAATTTCATGCTGACGAACAGGATTGAGCTGACAGGCTTATATTTCTTCATCCATCTTCTATTCAGAGAAAAGCATGACCATCCTTATGTTAACTCTACTGTCTGTCTACATCCTTCTATCCAGTGATGAGAGAATATTTCAGCACTCCCAGCTATTTTGCCCTTGGCATCTCTGCTGTGGTTTCCAACAAAGATGATATCACCATGTGTTTATAGATTTATTTGTTTGTTTTTCATGATGTGGGCAATGGTCTACTACAAGATGGCTTGAGCTCCAGTTATATCATATAGACCAACTGTCTGGCTCAGGATTAATTAAGGGTAACATTTTTAGCCATTACTGCAGATATGTAACATAAGAGGAAAAACCGTCTTATTGCATCACCTTGTCACCTGAAGCAGCCAGATTAGTCAGTGTGTGGTGCTGGGTCCTAGTAGACTTTGATGGTCTGGTCAGCAATGGTAAGTAATAGAAGTGTTTTTCAGAATATTAGACGAGTGCAAAGGATAAAAGGGGATTAGCCTTTTCTGAGCACAGGCAATAGGAATTAACCCTGGCTCATAAGTTTTCTGCTGGAAATTTTCATGTTCCTGTGTGAACACAATGTGTAACAAAAAAGGGTTTGTGAGATTCAGTGTAACAAAATCTGGTTTTATATTTGTCTAGTTTAATCTATTTCTAAAGACAGAAGGATTGAAACAGTGTTTTGCTGAAAATGACAACGGATATCCACACTGTTTATCCAATGCTAGTAGCTCTTTTTAAGGCTCTTCTAAAGCCCACACTCCAAAATCTTTACCATTTTGAACTCCAAACCCTCATAGGAGGTCATTAAGCATATAGGCAGCAGAACTGCACAGCTGCTCCTCCAGTCATACTAATCTCTAGACAGATGCTCTTCATGCTCCTGGGCTGTGATGAATGCCAAAGAAACTATTAGAGAACAGATTGACTTAGACTGGACCATGATCCTTGGAGAACTGGTTTCAGACTGCAAGAACTGAGGCATCACATAGTGAGTTGCAACAAAAATGACAGTGTGATCAGACAGAGCTGCCTTGCAGCTAGATTTTCTCCTCCAGCATTCCTGAATGCAGTCTTGCTTGAAGAGACAAAATCTAACTCTAAAGCAGACTTCCATTGTTTTCTGTGCTTGCTTGCTTGCTGAATTTGCTGCAGCTAGCTTGGCTGCTCAACTTTGTCCAAGTCTGACTTAAAAAGAGATTCCTAGACATTTTTGTATCAATCCTGTGTTCATCCACTGGCTGCGGTGATCTGCTGCCGTAACTGTTGGGAGTATTTACAAAGTAGTAAAGAGTGGGCTAGAGGCAGGCAGTCACTCCCCATCACACTCTTCCCTTCCCTGCAGAGGAGACCTGAACACAACCTAGCTCTTACAAAACTCAGAGATCACATCTGCTCACCTCCTCTGAGGCTCACAGGAAGATCACATGCCTTTACCGGATCTGAGTCCAGGGACCTGTCTGCCCAAAGAGAGGTGTCATCTGTGGTATATCCCACCACAGACCTACTTTTCTGACCTTCATAGCTACAGCAGATGTTCTTGTTATGTTGTTATTCTGGGGACAGGAGCCTCTCTGGGCTCCCGGGCTCTCATCCAGCTGCAGCTGTGGAGAAAGGATACATATAATAATAATGGAATCTTCTTTCTGTCATTTCAGCTTACATCATCTTGGCACCAGCAATCAAGGTAGCATTAGTCAGTCAATCATGGGGTTTCTGTGGAGCTCTCTTCCAAACCACCACCCTTCTGTCTCCCTCGCTACACTGCCTCTGCTCTTATTCCCACTCCTTCCCAAATGGAGTGATTTCAGACCTAGGAAATAAAGAGTTGCTTTTCTGCTGACCACTGTGCATTTCCTCAGCTCATACCTCTTACATGTGCTAACTGTGACATTTGGAAACACAGAAAGCTCAATCCACTTAGTAATGGTGTACCCATGTAAAAGTCTGGCAGTGTTGCTTGTAAAGTAACAAGTGCCTGTGTCAGCCTTTTTTCTATGGACTACTTCTCTGGTTTATGCCATCTATAAGGAGTAAAACATAAGTTGCTCCTACTACAGACTTAAAGGAGACTTCGAGCAATATATTCCTTTACATATATCTCAAGAAGCTACATCTCTGAAGAATCCCTACTGCTTGGGAAATATCCTGAAATATAATTGCACCTTTTTTGAAAGATATACAAAAAACTACTTCAAGCTGTTATGCAAACAGTCCCTAGCTATTTTGTATAGGGATTCACTGCAAGAAGGAGCAGAATCTGTGAACATAAAGAATGATGAGGCAAGGGTAACACTTGGGGGAAAGGAAACTAGTTCCCAGTATGCTATGCCATAATGATGGGAAAAACTGTGTAGACTGATTTGTCAAAAATAAGGAAATGCTACAATTTGTAGGCCTGTTATAGCTCTTATTTAATTTTGCAGAAGCTTATAAGAGGCCATTTATTTTTAACATAAAACTCTTCCCTGAAACTACGGCTTGCCAGGAAAAACCAATGCCACTGTTGTACATTGACTTAATCATAAAGAACGAAAATAAAATGCTCTTAACTGACATCCAGGAAAAACAGCTGAAATGAACTGCAGTTAAGCAGGTAAGGCACAGTCTTGACAAATGGAAGAAGACACAGAGGACAAAAAAATGGTAATGATTTTTCCATATTAACAACGTCTAAAAGTGTTACCATCTATGTGTTTGTGCTAAGCCTTCTGATGGGCTAAAACCAAACAGAATTCCTGGACTGGAGTGAAAATCTCAAGAAAATGAGCACCGTCTTCCTATAAAAATAGGGAATCCAGAATTATTGCCTTTAGCAGTGAATAAAATTTGAAAGCAGACTGTGTTCCTGCAATGCTCTCTATTCCACCTTAAAGACCCAGTATGCTTAAACATTATCTCACACAAAGCTTGGAGGCATGTATCCAGTTCCCTTTTCTTGTTAGTCTCCCCTCAATTTCATTCTCTCTTTCTGTTTCCTTTACCTGTCAGATTCCTTAGGAAGACGTACAGCTTGGACAACCCAAACCAGAGTTCTTTCTACTTAAGATTTGTTTATGTTTGCTATTTCTTCCAACATGCTTCCTATTTTTTCTGCCAAATAGCACTCACAAAAGCCCTCTGAAGAGAATAATAAGAAAAAGGCTGAACAGAAGGTGTTTAGTCTGAATGCTGGCTTCATTTCAAAAAATCAAGTGAGTATGTTTCAGACAACTCTGTAAATCACAATCTGAATACAAACACTAGAGATACCTCACATTTCACTTTTGGATAGAAGCATGAGGTTCAATATGGAAGAAGAGGTTTTGGTTTTTTTTGGTTTTGTTTTTTTTTTTTGCAGATAGGACATTTGCAGAAGGGATTTTAAGATCAAGCACTAAGAAATACACAAGAGAAAAGGACAAGAAAAAGAAAGCATTTAACTTTTATGTGGTTGCATTTTATTGTGACCAGGGTTGAACCCTTCTATTTACAGTTGTGGAGAAAGAAAATATTTTCCTGACCACAGTTGAAGAGAGACCCTGACAAGGCTTTCCTGCTTGCCATCTCCCATGTCATCAGTGTTTTCTGGGAGAAGAATTTGAGGTGGTTTTCCACCTAAGTGGTTACAGCTGTTTCCACAGGATCAGTCAGATGGAGTTTCTGCCTCTGTTTATTTTGGCTCTGATTTTCGGCTGGAGCCCAGCAGGATGACAGTGTTTGCTCAGGGTCTTGGGACTTTGGACAAACATTCCAGAATTTCTAACTTCTTAACATTAATGTTTGATGAATTCTGCTCTTAATTTCTTCTGGAAAAATGTCAAGCCCACTGGGGATTACCCTTAGTCTTACAACAGTCTTTTATTTTATTTTTTTTAAGGGAAAAAGAGAAAATTTTTTACTAGCCTGTGAAAATGAGCATGCTTTAAAAATTAAAGAATACACATTTTAAAAACTGCAGGCTTCAGTTATTTTGTAATATTTTTTTTTTTTTTTAATTTTCACGTTAAGAACAATGCTTTACAGGAAATATCTACAGCTAAATCTTCCGCAAAAAGCTGTTGCACGCAGGGCTTTAGTTGGGAAGGTTATTATCCAGAAGTTAGTAGCTCTTTCTCCAAGTTGCTGTTTTGATAGCCTCAAAACATACTGCGTCAATTCACTGCTGTCAAAGGTGACCTTTAGAAATCAAAATAAACACCCAGGTGAAATTCTGACCCCAGTGGAGAGAATAGCCTTTATCATTGACTTCAGCAAGGTCAGGACTTCCTCCTTAGTGCCTTATCTCTTGAACAATGGAAAAGCACAAGTCACACAGGTCACATCTTCAGGAACATTTACTAACTCAAAGGGATGGATAGAAAAATGTATTTACAAAAATATGCATAAATGCATGGAATTAAATCTGTATTTAAATTATATTCAATAAGCACACGGTGTTGCATGAAGTGGCTGCTGTTTTTTGTGCCTATATACCTTTAGTAGCTTTCAAGGAACATCCAAATGTTCAGTATGTATTTAAATGATACTTACACCATCATCAGCTGACTTCAGCTTAGCTGGACAGCTGTACTTCAGAGGTCAGTGTCTAATTTATTTTAAAACACCACTAAAAGCTCATGTTGTAGAGTCCTTTGGGTAGCACAGGATCCCTCCAGAGACTCCTATAAATCAGAAGGAGGCAGATGGGGAAGCTTTTTTAGGTTCCAGGTCTCTGTCTTCTTTTCCTTCTCTTCAACTCTTCTCCCTCCTTTGGTAAAAAAAGAGGGAATCAGGGCTTCCTCAGGTGCCACAAATAGTCTTATCTTTGTTGATTTACACCAGCTAAAGAACTATCTTCAAGAGTTATTATAAAGCTTTCAAAAACAAACAAAACAAAACCAAACCAAAAAAAAAAAAAAGGAAAAGGAAGAGATTTGTGTAAATATATTTGTGTAAATATGACTAGACACAGGAAGGTTTCCTAATGAATATACAAGCTTTCACAGCAGCAGCTTCATGAAAAATGCTTCACAACTTTTCACAGGCTGCAAGCAGTGTACATGGGCCATGGTGACAGCATCCACTTGTCTGGAGAAGTTACATTGAGGGACAGATCTAATTTATTATTCGGAGTCTGATTACTGTCCTTCCCTTCTCAGTCTGTGTTGTCAGTGGTCTAGATAAGGAATATATTTAATCTGTACCCATACTTTGACTTCACTGTGCGAAACAGCCAGAAAGAACTGGAGGAAAAAAAAAAGTTTTGTGGGTGCAAAAGTTTGTGTTTATACTTAAAAGTGCAAAAGGGACAGATCAAAGCATTTATTGAAGCTTATGCCATATCACACATCTCTGTGGAAGAAAAATGCAAAACAGAAACCAACAAAATATTGAAAATATTGTCCTTAGGTATTTTCAATGGACAAGGAGCGATAGACCCTCAATTACGAACTTTTTGCATTCATTCATTCATTCATTCCTTCATTCATAATATAACCTGTAAATCATGAGAAGAAAGTTTATTCTCACCCATATCTAAATCCAATTAACTTTGAGTTTTAGTATCTCTGTACAACTTTAATCATCAATCTTTCATTTCGGAATAGAAAAATATGTCTTTTTTTTTTCCTTGAATTGACAAACTCGGGAGCTCTGTACAGTTTCAACCCTGACATCCTGATCTAAAATATGAGAAAGGGATAGTAGCAGAGAAAAATGTAGTGTGAGATCCCTGAGGAAAATAGATATTACAAGAGAAAGCAATCAGCACATAAGTGAGTGTAAGTGAGTCTGGAAAGCTGGAAATGGCAAAGCTAGAATTCTTTATCTGGTGTCTTAGAGAGAAAAAGTAAAACAAAAGCTAAATACATGACATAAAATTAAAACAAGAGGTTCTCAAAACAACGGTTTGGAAAATTTGGCTGTTCTATCCTATGAACGCACAAGGCTTCCTTCCAAATGACTCCCAGAAAAGGAGGGACAACCATTCTAAAGCCACCTTTGATTGATTGTTTAAGCCCACCCTCTATTTGGTGACCCAATTTTTTATTGAGAATAGTAACTAGCATACAGTCTTTGGGTGTATTTTACCAAGGTAGTTAGGCCAGCCCTTTGCTTGGAAGCTGAGAGGTAATGCAATACCTGAAATATTTCGAAACATGCTCAGTCTAGGCTAGATAGAAATTTACAGTGGATAAATGCAACTCACTTCCATGAGATATTAAGTAGGAGGAAGGAACAAAACTATTGAAACGGTATTGTCAACTACATGGATGTATAATATATAAAATATTTTTAAATTCTCATGCTTTGAACCAACTTTACATTAAGACATGATCTTGTAATAGCAGGTAAATAGGGTATATTAACCAGTTGGCAAACGTACAGTGGAACACTGAGTCCATGAGATGACTGAAACCTGCATGCCATGTCTCTTGATAGAATTCTGAACAGCTCCTGCTGACACAAATAATTTGTCTTGCAAGGAGGGAGATACTTGGACACTTAATATCGGTGAAGATTTGTTCACAGTATGAGTTTTTGCAGGTTGCATAATTATTAGGGGAAACATATTAGACAGTGTGAGATCATAAATAATGCATTCATGAGGAATGAGGGTGTGATTCTTGTAAAAGGAGAACCAGAAGAATCTGTTACAAAGTTGACATTCCTCTGAATCAGGCTGTCTAGTTTTGTTGCAACAGTCAATATTCCCAGTGTATCAACCATAGAGGTTTACTATTTTTCATTTTTAGTTAAAACAAAAAAATATTTTCAACCTATATTAAATCCATATGGCATTTGGCACACAGTGAATGCAGTTTTCTAAAACCATTAAATGATTTACTGATATGTAATTTCAAGTCTATCCTTTCAAGGCATTGAATTCGTGAGCAGAGTTTGGAAATACAAAGACAGCATAAAACTTAGTTCTGCTAAACTAAGTCCATAGCACATCATCATACAAAGCAACTCAGACCTAGAATATGAAAAGCCACACCCAGAAAAATAAGAAGAATTCCTTGTTGGACTATAAATGCATACAGATACATATCCAGATGGACTGACCAGAATAATTTTCTTTGTTAGTAATAGCTAATTGCAATTGCTGGTGTTTTGCTAGAATATTTTTCCAACTGCCAGTTTAAATAAAACAAAAGTAAGGCACTATGAAATGCAGACAAAACTGTATAACTTGGTTTAGAATAAATATTAGCATGGCAAAACTGAGCCATCCTTTAAGCATGCTGAGCAGGTAGACATTTGATAAGAAAGTCAATGAGAACCAGTTTACACATCAGCACAAGATGGTTGTATAAATAGAACTGCAGAGTGGAAATGAACTCTGAGTAAACCAGGGAAAGGTTTTGTTCAGTAACAGGCAGCTGCAGCATAAAAGTTTGTCACAGGCTCCCCAGGGAAGTGGTCACAGCTCCAAACCTGCCAGAGTTCAAGTGTTTGGACAATGCTCTCAGGCACATGGTGTGACTTTTGGGGTACCCTGTGCAGGCCAGAAGTTGGACTTGGATGTTCTTTGTGGCTCCCTCCCAACTCCAGATATTCTATCATACTGTGATTCTATAATGCAGTCTTACAAATATCTCATTATACCAGCAACATACAGGAAGGCAAGAAATATGTTTTCAGGTCTGAGGAATGATCTGTTTTCTGCTGTGAGGTAGCCATTTGCAGGAGATACACAATTAATCTGGAAGGAGTATTTCTGGTACTGGAAGGTACAGATGAGTTTACTGTTGTCTTCATAAGGCTGATCATTGTCATATCAATTCCACAGTAGTATATAACATGCTAATAGAAGCATCCTCAACTGGAGCAGGTAATACTTTTTCCCAAATAAAATGCAAAAACTGTATGATAATCAGGAGCACAGCTGATGCTCCAAAATAGTGCTAATTGGGTGAAAAAGAACTAAGGAAGACATTCTCAGTCACATATTATGAAACCCTCTCTTGGCAAATAATCTGGGAAAAGCATGTTTTTTATCATCATGATTTTTAAAAATAGATGTATAATATCTAATTATGTATAAATGTATAAATATATTTTTCATCCACAGGGATTCCTAGAAATTCAGGCCCTAATAAAACAAAATGCTGTAGTGCCTCAGGGCCTTTGGGAGCTCATCATAAATTATCTCTGTAGGTCAGGCTTGAAGTGCACTAGCAGCAGTGTGTGGAAATGCTGGCACTGTTTCAGTGATCAGTGGCTTTAAGCTGCCAGAACAGACACCTTTAAAAATAAAGAGATTAATTAAAACTTCTCAAGAAAATTGCAAGAAAATTATTTACTCTGCTATTTAATACACAGATTACTGTATGTCTATCTTTCCTGGGCTACTGGAATAGCTGATGGGTATCAAATTGAGGGTGTAGAGTACAGCTAAAATTTCAGTCAAAGAAAAAGACAGATTGTAAAAGGAAAGATAGAACAAAAGAGCTTCAGTTGCACTGAAGAATCAGTGACATCAATCACTTCAGAAAAGCAACTTGGAAAATGCCCTGAACAGTTATTGTCACGAGGAGGTATTAAGGGCACCAGCACCTCTCTGAATCAGTAGTTGACAGTTATATCTACAGCCAATTATTTACTAGTTCCTGGTAGTTCCTCTGGAGCTAATTTTACTGAGTAGAAAGAATCAACTTGAGGTTAAAAGGAACTGTAAAAATACCAGTAATTTGTCGCTCCAGACCATTTTTCTTCTGCCATTTCAGGAGCAGCCTGCAGCAAGCACAAGGCTGTCTCATCATTGTTGCCTGTCATTCATTGCACTGGTTTGTTTGTCTCAGAGCAGAAAAGGTAAGGCAAAGGCATGTTCTAAATGAGTGTGTTGTACTAGTCAAGACTGTAAATAGAGACAGGGTATGAAAGTACCTCCCACTGAACCACATAAATAGCTTCGTTGAAACACAAGCTTTCTCTAAGGAGAAAAATGTTTTCAGCTGAACTAAGGGTCATTAAAAAGTAATTTTTCACTAATTTACACTATGTATTTAAAAAAAAAAAATAAGAATACAATCATATGAAGGAGGAGCTGCATGGATGACTTGTTTCTCTCATTTAGACAGGCTTTCGTGTTGAACTGAGCTTGTTCTGAGCTGCTTTTAACATATTCTGCCACAGTTAACAGCTTCAAATATTTATTTTAAAAGGCAGAAAATTATTGTTAATTTTATGTTGTCAAACAGCCAGCCCATGCTTCATTTGGGAGCTGGCAGAGACAGACAAGCATAAGAAACATCCTGCTATCTAGTGGACTGGTAATTGTATTCTAATCAATTTAACAAATTGAGTGTAAAAGAAAAATGCTTCACAAGGGAAATAGTTCAACTCTAGTCTTGAATCCCTGTCAGTATCCCCTCACTCATCCTTATATCACACCTTCTTCAGCCAGGAACTGAACCTCATATGCTGCCAAATATAGAGAATTTTTTAACACTCTTCCCTCCTAACTCCCCCAGTTTCCTCTTGCCTACTCTCACTATCTTTCCTTACAAAGTGGGTGCCATTATTCCATTATTTCTATTTTTATGCCATTTCTAATTTCTCCTCTAATCTCTCCTCCCCAAGGCCTCTAAAGCCCAGCCATACCCAACACAGGTGTTCTTTTTACCCAGTGATGCAGGCACTGTGAATCTCAGCTGCCCTCTCCTATTTAAAAGAGGGCTACAGTATCTCATGCATGACTGTGGAAAATATCCATCCCAGAGGCAGGTAGCAGATGAACTGTGCTATTGCTTGGCACCAACAAGAAAAGCCTGGCTGTTTGCTATATCCCTGCCCTTGTTTTGTTACAGTCCCACCAAGTATAGACAAATTTATTTCTGCTTATATGTAATTATTTTTTAACATATAGCTGCAGTATTAGATTGCTGAATTCTATAGCTTTAATCTGATGTTCATGGCCACATCTTCTTACGACAGCCATAAAGACTCAGTGACTATTCCTCACTTGACTTTCATTAAATCTGCATACCAAATTATAAGGACTAGTAAAGGGGTAGAGCTTTACTATATAAGCAGATACCTGCTTTCAATTCTTTTAGCTGTCCAGAATTTGTGTCCCTGAACAGAGGGGTTTAGTCAAATACTAAAGTCAGGTTCTGCAGAAGGAACCTGTTTGCCTTCAGCTTTCACTGAATTTGTCACAACTCTACTTGCAGCACATTTTGGAGGAACATATTTTAAGACATATTGCTACAACAACTAAATCTCGGAGCTGATAAATCACATATCTGGTCTGAAAAGGCAGGAAAAAGAGGAAGGAAAAAGGTCTCTAAAAACTTTTACAGTTGGCTAAGGGAGAAGCATACAGAATTTTTGAAGGAACATACTTCTCCTAACAGTTAATAAGAGCCCTCACTTATAGAGCAGTGTTTGTCAGTATAGACCCAAAAACATTTTAGTGTCTAGCTACTATATGCACAACATCACTGAAATGCACTAAGCTATCCTCTGAGGGAAAAGGGCAGCTGGTATTGTGAAACAAAGGGTTCTGTGATACTGGACATGTGTGAAAGTTTAGTTCTTATAAAGTGAGATACTAAGTGACAACAACAAAGATCTTGCTTGAGTTTGTAAAGGAAAGAGGCATCTTGACAAATAATTGTCCTGCATCATGCTGAATGTGAAAGGAAGAAAGATTTCCTGACATGAGCATAAAGAAAAAAATCGTTCAAGAGGAAGATAGCTTCTTCTTGAATGGCTCATGGAAACACCATCTCCCTGATTTCAGCTTACTAGAAGGATATGCCAATGGTCTAGTTTGCCTGGCTCTTTATTGTACTTGGGAGCAGTGCAATCCTCATATTTAGGCCAGTAAGTCCCTTCTATCAAGGTTTTGTCACAAGCTGTGGTTGAGAACTGGAGGAAAATGCTACTGTCATGAAAAAAATAAATTAACACAGAATCGTAAAAAATTATCACGTCATAAAACAAAAATATGTTTCTTGGTATCCACGGCAACTGCAGAAGCCAATGCTCTTTAACAGCCTCGCCTGAAATCATGTAAACTGCTTTGATAAAACATGAATTGTGGCAGATGGATATGTGAAAATAAAAATAACTTTGCATCCAATCTATTGCCCACATGGGACACCCTTGAAATAATGTGAGTTATATAACCTTACCAGGAGTCATTTTGTTATGAGACCAAGATAGAGGTAGCATTTTTTCCGCACACCTAAACAGAGTTAAGAATGGGTTCAACAGAAATTGTGTAATAACTAAACCTAGGAAGCAAATGCTCCCTGGCATCTCTGAGAAATAAATCTAACCCCGAGCTCCACAGAAGATGAGCTGTGAGTCTCTTGTGCCAGGAAAGGGACTAGGTTTCGGCTTTGACCCAATTTCACAGTTAGAGCACCTGCTTCATGGCATAGGCTAGAGCCACAGACTGGCTTTCTGTAAGCAAGAATCATAAGGGAACCACGACAGAGGTGAAAACAGAGCCAGGGATGCATTAGGCCAAAGTAGCCACCCCCAAGCCCCTTCAGAACTGCTCCATGGATCCATAGTTGAATATAGTTTCACTGATTGCTTTTCCTTCAGAAAAGAAAATCAGAAAATCTGCCCTCAGCTCAGTATGAGCCATCACTGAATGAACTGGATACTAGCTAGTGTCAGAGAAAATTAGAACCTGAGTCTCTGAGCACCAGATTGCAGCCTACTCTGGTTTTAATAACCTTTCCCTTAAATGAGCTAAGTCTTGCTTTGTATTTTGCCTGTTGTGCAACAGCTTTGGAACATGCAGGTATCCATCACTGCAGGAAATGAGGGTGAGAAACACGTGGAAGAATTAGTTATTGCTCCAGAATCTGAATCTACAGTTCTGGTAAGAAGAGCTCATATTTATTCAGAGGTTGTGTGGTCTGAGAAGCCAGGGTTCCCTCCCAGGCTAGGGGCATTGTCAGCTCAGTGCGTGAAAAAGCAGCCCCAACTCTTTGGACCTTTCCGAGGCAAGAACCATGTCAGTGGTATTTATTTTTTCTCTCTCCTGGAAATTAAACTAAATCTGTCAAATCTATTTTGTAGAACCTGATAAGTCATGAAACAGAGATTTCTTTTCATCTTTATGAATCTGAACACATGAAACCAAATACCCAAATTTCAGTAACTTTAAAACTTCACTATAAAGCCTCTGGATTAACAACACTATCGCCAGGACTGGTGCCCTCTGCCAGTGCTGAGAGGCATTATTCATGAATTATAAAAATATCCCTTTTCTCAGGATCACATTGCTTTTTTTCTTTATCCCTAGTAGTGTTATCAGATAGTAATATGTAAAGTCTGTCTTCACCTGAAGCTTATCATATAACTAACAAAACCAAAGCAAACAAACACCTAAAATGTGTGCTTTGCTAATAGGACCTATTCCACTGGAAATGCCATGCCTGCTTCTCACTTCCCTTCTTCTGGAAATCTCCTTGTCCCTTTCAAAAGATGCAGGTCTTGTGAACTCCAGGAAGAGTTGTTTTAAGTCAGAATGGGGTCCAGTCCAGAAATGAGGTCAAATGCAATTGTTATGTTAGTGAAAGAGAGTGACTTGAGAAATCGGCTATGTAAACACTGGAGGCAACTCTATGTTTCACTCTGGAAGTGCACTAGAGGTTGAGCTCACAAAGCCGTACCATCAATAAATCACAAAGAGAATGGCAGTTTATACTACCCCATACCTTGCTGGAGTCACAAATGAACTCAGCAAGTACATGAAGAGGCCCCAAGGTATTTTAGGTTAAAAGTTCTTTCCCTCTTTCTAGCCTGTTGTCTTCTGAGGAAACACTTTTTCTCCGCAGTTTATTTAATGGGACTTAATTGTATTTTGTTTTATTTTCAAGATGGAGTCCAAAATGTAATAATCTTTCTTGAAAATGCTAAAAATCACACTGTTTTTCAGCACTATTTTATTTACTCGAAAGTAAATGTTTTGTCAAAGGGACATATGAATTATTGCACTCCTGGAAAATAGCTCTTTGGAGAATTACACTTCTCATTCCAGTTCCTCTATCGAGTCTCTTTGGCTCCATCTTGTGATATGCTCATATTAGAGTCTATACATTGTAATTGCCATCTCCTTTTTGCTGTCTCAGCACTGTTGCTGGTATTTTAATAATCAGAAAGTTCCATTTGAAGCAGCACAGAGCCACAAAAAACAGTTGGAGCAGAGAAAGGTCTAGCAGTGTAGTCCCCTTGGATTTATTTCATCATAAGAAATGAACTTGGACCTTTAGGAACACTAATAGCACAATTTTTAATAACAGTGGATATTATTAATAATAATTACAATGACAATAAAAATTTCAGTCCTTTACAGTGTTCTTATGTGAAGCTTCAGAGCAGCTTAATATAACTGATTTAAATTGTGTAAATAATACTTTTGATGTATTAATAATGTCATATTATTGATATAACACATTTTTGCAAATTGTATGTGAAGGAACTGAGGCAAACAATGATGTCATATTTCTGCAGTAATACAGGTCCTGAAAATTAAAGTGTCATATAATTCCAAAAATGTTTTCGTTTTGTTTGTCTCCCTTATGGAGACAGAATAACTGCTTAATTAATGTTATATACTAGTGACACCAGAAATAAACTGGTGTCACTAGTATATAAAGCAATAAATTGACTCCTGAGCTGCTTTAAACTCCAGAAATACAGCATAATATATGTCAAGATCCAGACTACATCCTATCAAAGCTAAAGTATGTCCCAGAAAAACAGAGTGAGCCTGATTTCAATCTCAGAGACACTGGTACAATTTGGATGCAGAATGTGCTGAATTCACTGGTACGAGACAGAATCTTTCTTTTTTCATCTTCAGGGTTTGTCACAGAACAGATTTTATCATAATAAAAGGAAATTTGAGATTACTGTCTATTTAAAATGATCCTTTTGGAGCACATATAAATATTGTTATGCTTTGTACACATACAGCTGTTGTGCACACTGCATACAAACGCACACAAGACATTCACAATTTCCAAGGCTTTCTGCAGGCCACTTCAAGACCTCACATCTAAGCTGCAAAGTTCTTCATTCTACATCAGTTTAGGAAGCACACCTCAGTTGTTTTGCCAAAGCTTTACTATTAGTCTGAACGAAAACAAAACACAACAAAACTCCAACATCTTTTTTCACGTCATTTAGTTTTCATTCCTTTCAACCATTTTCCTGTTTTACTTTGGAAATCTCTTTAGTTGGCTTTCATGTTTCCTGCCTGCATCACTTCCTATGCATCAGTCACATCCTGTTCATCTCTCCCTTGCAGGTGGCATAACCTTTACTAGAGAGACTTTGCTTTGTGTGTTGCAGCACATCCTGCTCTGCTCCTTGTCTCCCTCGAGTCCAGGAGCCATCCATTTCCTTGGGAACATTTCTGTATTGAAAAGGATTGGCGTCATCCTTCTTTGCAAGCACTCAGAGGCCTCTGCAACGCATAAGCACAAAGAGAGGAAACAGGGGGAATGTTAAACTTTTGAGGAATATGGTAATTTGTAAGGGACCAGCCTTTGGAAGAAAAAGTCACTGGTGGCATTAGGGGGTCGAGAATAATTTCCTCAATGGAGAGATGGATATGTGGACACCATCAGACTTTTACCTTCAGAGAAGCCTTTGAAAATAACTTTCTCCAGAGGGGCTAAATGAAAAGAAATATTTCTAAACTATCTAATCATAGTTTGTCCCAAAAGCCACAACTACTGTTGGTGTCACTGTATTTTCCAGTGTCTTGCTATAAATATAGGTGACTCTCCTTTTCATTGCACTTCCTAAGTGCAAGTGAATGTGATGTAAAAGAAAAATTATAAAAGTAGTGGAAACACATCTAAAAGAAGCTGTCTTTTCAAAGATCACCCGTTCTAATGCATCTACCTCGTATACAGTTTTCTAGATGTCAGCACTATTAAAACCACTCAACAAGTTTTTAACCTACAATTTTGTCATCAACAGAAAAAAAATTAAAATCTTGTCATTTCCTTTAGAGTGTGAAAGCAATGCTGTATTATGATAGTACTGCTCAAAGGAAGTCAGTGGGGACCACAAACATCAGCAGCTCTTTACAGACTTCTACTCCCATCCATGATTTTGGCTGAAAGTAATTTTATCTTAAATTAAAACCTCGATCCTCTTTCCCCTTTCATTTCTCCAATTTGAGCTAAAGAAAATAAATAATGCCCTTTGTAGATAATCCCAGAATACCAGAGTGTTCACAAAGACTGACAAACACTTATAGCAGAATGGTTACTGACAAGCCTCATGTGGTATCTGAACAAATAACCTGCTTTTAATCCTACCCAGAAATTAAAAAAAATAAAAAAATTCCAGGTATGGCATGATTCTGTGCATTTTAAATACTGAGTGTTGAGTGACTTCAGCTCCTGAATCATTCCTTTATGGACAGCTTTCAGATATGCTTCATCTAGATACATGTTAGATACATGTTCTGACTTACAGCATCACAGGATGGATCAGACTGGAAGGGACAACAGAGTCTGTTCCCACCTCCCCGCTCAAGCAAGGTCATCTCACCACACAGGATTGTGTCCAGATAATTCTTGAATATCTCCACTGAAGGAGATTCCACAATCTCTCTGCTCAGCCTATTCCAGTGTGTGGTCACTTGCACAGTGAAAAGTTCTTCCTCATGAGCAGATGGGACTTGCTGTGCACCAGTTTCTGCCCATTGCCTCTTGTCCTATTATCTGTCACCACTGAAAAAAGCCTGGCTCCATTCCCTTGACAGCCTCCCTTTAGATTTTAATGAGGTCCCCTCTCAGTCAGTGCACTTACAGTAAGTGTATATGTCGTGTTTCTTCAAAGAAAGAGGTGAAAGCATTCATGTTTTGGAGAGTAATTTATTTCCCTAACCCATTCTTCTGCTTACACATTTTCATCTGAGAGTTTAGGCTGAAGCTTGAATGGTGAGCATATGCAAGATATGCTTTCATACGAAATATTGTTGATATGACCTCAAACTCATTGTATTTTTTGCTTCTTGTTTTCATAAGACTCTGATTTTTTGGCTCCTTGCCCAACCTAAAGAGGCAGGAAATGGGAGTATCAAAGATCTGACATTCCTTCTTGTGAAAGGAAGGGAGAGAATACATTCTACTTAATTTTTCTGAGCACAACAACGTTGTCTATTTTTCTACTACTTTTGTGCAATTCCATTATATTTCAGCCATCTTCTTCAGCTGCCTATTTGGCTCCTCTGATCATTTCTAATCAGATAATGATGAAGGGGTGGGAGCATCTGCATCAGGTCTGAAAGCACAGTGACAGTTTGAGTGTGTGGCAGAGCTTTCAGCATCCTATAAGTGAGACCATGAACAGTCTCAGTTTTTTACAGATGGGATAATACTGCTTAAGTGCCCTAGTTATGCTTCAGCATAACCTTCTTTTATTTACCTAGCTTTTACATCTCCTGCAAATGAGAGCCAAGTCTTGTTCTGACACCTCATGAAGTTGTCCCCACTTCCTTAAAGGTTTCAGAAAAGTCTTTACTACTGTTAAAAGCCCAACCATATGGGATTTGCTAGCCTGAAAATCTCATGCTTTAGGGTTATCATGCTCCCATGGCTCCAGTCCATCAAATACCTTGGAGATGGGTCTTTGCTGGGAGTGGAAAGTACATTATTTAAGCTCCAGTAATGAGTTGCCCATGCAGATCAGCAGCTAAATTCACATAAAGGAATATAGCTACATCCATTTAAGAGCTGCTGCTCTTAAAAATGAAACAAAATTTTGGAGACAGCAAAATTCTCTTCCATGTTCTTACCTGAGATCAATGATACGTGCAGCACAGAAGTGGTGTGGACCACAGATTGTCCAAACATAGCTATTCAAAATATGGCAGGTGATTTTAAGGTTTTTAGTCTCCATGTCTCTGAAATCAGCTGATTGGTCTCTAAATGAGGACAAAACTAACAAGTAAGGGATTAGTCCTAAAATCTGCAGTGTGAATTCTTTCGAGCACTGTATTCTCTGTTTTCTCTGTTCCTTTATGGCAGATAAGGAATTGGATTCAGCCAATGCAAAGTCGCCTTAAACTTCACCTCCGAATCTTCATCAAGTAGTTTTTCTGAAAGTCAGCAAGTCTGAATTAAGTGAAATATGCATGTTTTTGGTAGTATGTCCTTCTGGCCTTAATTTTTTTTACTTTCCCTTTAGATGCGTGTCTTGGACCCTCACTTCTCTTTGAGCTTTTATTTCACACTATGTGGTCATTCTATTCTGGATTTTCATAATGAAACTGTCTTTATGAAAACTACTCTTGAAAATATAACTTTGCATAATTTTTCCATGAGGCCACTGCTGATTTCTGGAGTCACATTCACATCTTGGTCAACTCCAGCTGAGCTATATAGGGGCTGACTTGGCATATTTGGCTAACAGTTCCTCTATTAGTATTTATTTTTTTGTTCTGCTACTAACTATATGTGTATATTTTGCATGTACATAAAGATCTCTCACAGAAGAACTGCTCAAAGAAGATTTTGAAAATGCTTTACCTCTGGCCAGCCCAAATTGCACTGTCTTGCATTTTTCAAACATTTCTTACTGATTCCCTTGTTACAGATGTAATGCACATACTGGAGCCAAGTATTTACAGCCATCTCCTTTCACTCCTTTTTGGCTTGTGCACACACCCCTGAGGAGTGTGCACACAAAGCTCAAGGAAACCATTAGCTTAGGCTTTAGTGAATACACAGAGCATGAGATTTACAGAAAGAAAGAGATTTGCAGAACTTACAAGAAAAATTCCAATTCCAGATTACAATGTTGTTCTGGTTGTAGTCTAGAGGTTAAAGTGGGAAAGTGGCATTCCAGAGGCCAGCCTTCTCTCCCAAAAATGCCCTGTCTGAAAGGCATTTCTATGCCTCAGTTTACACTTTGTAAAGTATTACTATAATTCATCTCACCCCATGTACTTCTGGTTCTTCTGGTACTCTTAGGGATCTAAAAAAAATGTTAGGGAACTTATTGCACTAACATATAATAGGAAAATAAGTGAACTACAATGTACTGCACAACTGGGAAAACAAAGGGGAGGATACTCAAAAACAATGGGAAAGCAAAGCTCTGTAAGAAAGATGAATCTTTATGAAGAGCATTAAGAGATATTATAGAAACCATTCTTCTTATTTCTGTCACTGGTCAGAGCCCAGACTTTCCAAAACATGAACATGATGCTCATCTCCTTTGGTCTCCCCCCTAGCCCCCAGACTGTAACTCAAAGTTAAATTCCCAAAAGACAGAGACACATTACTTCCTCAAAAGACATGTATTTAAATGTATGCATATATATGTATAAATGTTCTGTGGGTAGCAGGAGATGAATTCTTTTTATTCTCATTAGCACCTTTACCTGAGCCAGTATGACCTCTACCCTTTCATTGAAAGGATTCCTGTTGTAGCACAATACCAGTGCTCAGAGGAAGCCCACAGATGGGAGCAGGGCAAGGGGAAGGAGAGAAGGGAGCCTCTATTCTAGCATCTTCTGTCCCTGCTACTGGAGCATTGAGTCTAAAAAGGGAGCATCATTCCAGCCACTCCTAGAGGAAAAGAATCAGGGTCAAGTTTGTTCATGGTTTACTGATGTGGATACCATGAAATCACAACACAGTTTATGTCTCTTCATTTTAACTTAGTCTAACAGCATTTTACCTTATTGCAGTTGCTACAAGAAACGCCTTTTATTTCAGGCATACCTTCATGATGGATTAATCAGGTATAAACTCTAGACATCTTACTAAATTCTAACCTTTCCTTGCTCAGACTGGTTGGCTCAGCTCCTAGGTGATGGGCATGTGGAACTGCATGACTTTGGCTTTAGGCAAAACCCCCTGTACCCTTTCAAGGACTACTATATCAAGTTCCCAAGAACTGCTGCCCTCTGCCTCTTCTCTAAATGTCTTTGAGACCTTTCAAGTGTTCTGTTCTTTTCTCATGAGCACAAAGGCTTGCAAGAAGTCCATATCATCTTTCTTTGGGCTCAGGGAAATCCCCAGCACTGAAGAATAAGCATGTGACTTTATTGTGTGATTTATATTATGTCAAGAAGTTCAGACCCAAGCAACATCCTGAAATTCATAGATAACAGGCATTGAATTCCAAGTAATGTCTTCTGCTTAATGTATAGTGTCTGGTTCCTGAGCTCTGACTCTGCACTTAATGGATGAGGATGTATTCTGCTCTGTTTTGCTGACCTCACACCCCCTACATTGAGTGGGACAAGAAGCAGTGAGGATTTCCTGGAGTTTCAGTGATAAATGTCATTCAGCCTTACACAAATAATTTCTACAGCAGTGGATCGATCTCTCTCTCTCTTACTCTCCACACTTGCATGCAGACTAAAATTAAAGATCAGATGCAAAATTATTTTGGGTAAATACACCTGTTTTTCCAGACATGAAGAGTGTTAGTTTAAGTGCTGAGCACTCTGATGTCAGAGGGAAATGTTCTGCAACACAGTGACAGCTGGATGCGGGAAGAGCTACAATCTGCAGCTCAGGACTGGCAGGAATCTGAGCCAGTGCCATGGAAACAGGCATCAGTACCTGTCAGGAGCTGGGAAGGCGCAGTATTCATGGTTTGTATTACTGCTGCACATTTGTGTCACGGATGTTGAAGCCACACTGTACTTTACATTACAAAGACATGCTCCTGGTAAAGAAGTGCTCTTGAGCAGACCTTGACAATGAAGGTTGCAAAAACAGATTCCTCCTCTAAATATTCAAGTTGTATTTTAAACAGACCTATCCATGCCCCTGAATATAAAATAAACCTGACTGTAGCTGCAGGGATTTGTGGAAGGAAAAAATCATAATCACTATTTCCTAGCTGGTAAGCAATTAGCCAATTATGCTACAGGACTTTTGAAGCATGTTAAATTGACTAAAAAAAAAAAAGCTGATTTGTGAACAAAATGGCTGGATCCAGTTAGAAAAGGAAAATTGGCAGCAGCTGGGAGGCTGTCAGGAGACAGACATGTCACGAGGAGGCTGTTTAGAGCAGTGATAGTTTAGCAGCTTGTCTTGTTAAGCATGAGCCAACTATAAGGATTTTAAAATATGACTATATATGTATATTTATTTATTTGATGTACCTTGTCTATATAAGTATATATTTTATAGAGTAATATAGAGAGAAAATACTTATGCATACTATATATGTATATATATATGTAATGTGCATGTATAAGTATACATATTTAACGTACCTATGATATGTAATATATGTATTTAATTTTCCTGGTTTTTAAATCAATTAGATAAAATAAATTATCTAATAAAAATTCTGACCTAAATATCACATTTGAAAATACTGTGACATAGAAGGTACTGTTTGAAAGCATGTCTCCCTTTTCACAAATGCTATGTTACAATGCATGAGAGGAGCACACTGCGACCCCATACTCTTGTACTCTCACAGCTCCAGTAGTGTAGAGAATAATTTGTCTGCATACAACTCTTCTTCTTGCAACTGGGCTTGCAATCCCTCTGCAGCAGAAGATAAGCACATACGTTTTCAGTAAGAAAGAATATCTGGAGATAATCTCAATGACCAGCAAAACCACCCAATTAATGCAAAAAACAATGCTTATCTTAAGGGAATTTCAGAAAAGAGCCACTGTTACTTTAGCATTTTCAAGTGTCAGGGGGTCACATTTTTCTGTGGTACAAAACAACAATGATGTAAAGTGTTTAATGGTAAACCTTGAGTCAGATCTGATAATTCAGATGACAACAGTGACCTCAGTATGGGAAACATCACAGAAAATCCCATTATGAAGCTACAGTCAATTGCGAGTCTTTGCTGCAGGAGGGGAATCAAATCTGCTGAATTTCAAGAAAACTCTCTTGTCTTCTTTGCCCTTCTTGCAGCAAACAGCTTTTCACTCTGGTCTCCCCCTCACTGAGAACCAGAACTAAAGGTAAAAATCTCTTTCGAAACATACTGGAAAGAAAAATACTGAGATAAAGCCTGAAAGCTTTCCTGAGAATTACTGAGGGAAAGCCATTTCAACATCACTGAAAGTCATCTGCATGTGAGGAGCTAGGTCCTCTTCTAAGGGTCCTCATTCATCTGCTTAACTCAATGAAGAGGTGAAGTCATTCACTTCTGGTGAAGTCAAAGGAAACATTAGGAGAATAGAGAGGGTTGTTGAAGGATGAATGAAAGATTCAAAGCCTGTCTTAATAAAATTGCTATTACTGTTCCAGATTTATTCATTTCTGTTGAGACAAATCAATCTATGCAGGAAAAAAAATATATGTATAAAAATATAAATGCTGTGGTGCATCTCAACACCCTGGGTAAAAGATGTAAAAGATGTAGATACTTATTACCCATATTTGTTCTGATGTTCTAATTGCTTCTTTTAAACTTTTCACCCAGAATTTTCTAGTGAAATCTTTGCCTTGGATGAGCAACCAATCTCTAATCAAGGTTCCCTGACAATAGATCTTTAAATGTAAATATTTGCACCTGTCTTATTTGTGTAATATGACCAAAATTATCTCAGTCAAAATCCCAGTTTAGTTGCTTAACAGATTCACACCCATTTAATGAATGGAGAGCCTTGCAGGTCTCCACATCTACTTCATTCACTCCGTGCATAATTTCTGTTTAGATAATTTTGACTGTTTCCAAATAAAGCTTTTGTTTATTCAGGAATCCCCTTTTAGACCATCCAGGAACACTCTCCAAATTACCTTCAAACTCTCATTCATCTGTAACAGAAAACGAGATGGGATCCGTAGCTCCAAGTGGAATTGGTAGAAGGGACTGATGCTGGGAGGAAGAAAGGAATATAGAACAAGGCTGACTCCAGAGCAGGGTTTTTCTGCACTGGGGGCTGGTAGGAGCTGCCTGAGCTGCCAGCTGAAGCACAGGCATCAGTGCCAGCTGCCCACAGCTTTACATGACACAGTTGGCACTGTTGATTTAAACAGACTGATGAATGTGACCTCCTGAATGAAATATTAGTAATTATACAGTATAGACAGAGAAGGCTCACATTAAAGGCATTTCATAGCAGTTTCCTTTTCTATTTTTATCTGTTTGTTTAGAAGGAGAGATTAACTAATTTTCAAATGAGTTCTCATTTATTAACACAAGTACTCTGTAGATATTCCCTATTGAGTGACCTTGGCCCCATATCTCCCGTGCTAGTTCTTTCTGAGGAAAAACAAAACCCAAGCAATTTTCAGAAGGGTGTTAAAAGGATGAAGACCAAAGTGTGAGATATCGATATGCATCTTCCTTTGTTAAACTGTGATCACGGCATCTGTAAAAGCAAGGAGAAGACCTAGAGGGTCTAGTTGTCATTCATGGAAGATTTATTGTAGCACGATACTCCATCAACATCTCATTACTAAGCACACTTTTGAACTCTCCACATATTTTAGTGGAATGAGATGCTCTTATGTAGCTCTTACTGGTGCTTGAAGAAACTATTTTTAGAGAACAACTAAGGAAAAGAGAGCTCAAATACTCAAGTCTCTCTGTCACTTCCACCCAAACAGTGATAAGGCAAAAATACACCTATTGTAAGTTCAAGTGAAAAAGTCATTAAAGGAAATAAAGTACTGTCATGTTCTTATGAACAATAATCCTGTGAGGAACTGAAAAATAGCCACAAAGAATCTGTTGCAATACTGAAAAGAGCTTGGATTAGCCATAGGAGCAAAAGATAAGAGCATCCTCTTCTGAACATGTGATTTGCAAGAACTGTATCCAGTACATAAATTAGGTTATGATTTAGTGTTGTTTAGATTCATACAACAATAAAAATAGAACATGATAATTAAGTCCTTCTTCTATCTATACACTATAATTTATCATTAAGACAGTCTCCCAGAGATCTTTAGAAAACTAGTAGCATAATAGGTAGTCATTAGAATGCATATTTCTAGCTTTGAGCTATTTTAGGCTCTCATTACCATGGTATCTAGCAGCCTTTTAAGATATTGAAAAAGAGTTCCCTAGTGGACTTCGTGTTGGCTCTTCCTCTCTCCTGTACTTGCCTATAGAAGACTTTGCTTTGGCTAAAGAGGAGTCAGTTAAATAAAGCTGTGTGCAACTTAATGTGTAGTCTGCGTGGCTCCTTTTTTCTTTCTGAGGAATTTCAGTTGGCAGAAAAAAAAGTTATAACCACCTTTTTGCCTTCTCATTTGTAAAAAAGGAAATGTAACTCTCAGAAGATAAATACTTTAGTTAAAATGCCAGCAGTAGAATAGAGTCTGTGAGAGAGTAGGGCGTTTCAGATACTGCACATTGCTTTCTGGTAGCCCGGAAGAGAAAAAAAGAGTTGAAGGCTCCAAGAGGAGCAGAATTTTAATCAAGCTACATCATGAGATTATTGTAATGAGACTAAAAAGAACCTGGAAGAGCCAGAATATTTCTATATACTCAGATAATACTGCTTTCATGCCATGACATCAAATACTGAAGTGAAAGTAACAGGCAAATCATAGAAGATTAAAAATAAGAGCAAACAACACACAAAAATAGAGAAAAAAGTTATTTCATTTAGCTGACTGTACAATTAAGTGTACTCATTCACAGAAACAAATTAAACAGAGAAAAAAATATTTTAAAAAAAGAAAACATCTTAGAGTGATGTAAAGTTTTCCACATCTGCTCTTTTCTTTTAATGTTGCCTTTTTAATGTTGGTGATATGACTAAAGAATCTGACTAAGATCAAATATCTTTCTGGTTTATTTTTATATCTCTACGTCTGGTTATCTCAGAGATCCTTTTTCATACAATGTTCATATTGTACCTAAAAATATCTTGGGTTTTGTTTTCAAAATGGTAATTTTTGCCTGATATAAACCAGAAAAATTTCACTTGCTATTTCTAGATCTATGGCGATCTAAATCAGTTAAAGATCTTTTTACAGCAGAAACTTTATTTGCTCTCTGTACTGGCTAGGGTTTTGCCATGGATTTTGTTGTTGTTGCTGTTGTTTTTCCTGTTTTCAATCTCTGCCTTTTGACATGTTTATAACAGGAAACTTTTGCCTAAGTGTGCAGAAAGTTTGTTATGGGTCGAAAATTGCTACTTTCCCCATTATATCTCTTACTCTGAAAATTTATGACAGATTTTTCTTCATCACTCTTCCATATTTGATCCAAGGGAAGAGATGTATTTTTTCTGTACTGTGTGCTCATATGCACTCAGTGATGCAGTTTGGCTCAAGTCACTGACGGCTTAAACCACTGATGGCCTTGAGATCAGTAATGTGTACTTAAAAGAAATTACTCCATACCTGTTGGGATTGCAACACCAAAACACAAGTTCATGGCAGTCTCTTTAAGTTCAGATTGGGTTTCCACACATAACAGAGCTCCTGTTATTCTTGTCTCAGAGGCTTGGCTTAGAGTGAGAGATTAGATGGAGAGCAGTAGCTGTACTGGTGATATTTGGCAAACACAGAAATTTTCAGTACTGGCAAAATAACACTTTATTCCCAGGGTCTGGCAGATTCACCTGTCTAAACTGTGGTTGATGTCTTCCATTAGCAGCTGACAGAATAATTATTTTCTTTGGATTTCAGAAGCCTAAAGTTGCAGGCGTCTTGGCAGAGCAGGTCATTGTTCAGGCTGCAGGTCAGAGCAGTTCACTTCTAAAAGTTTCTGGCACACTACTGTTTCTGTTCAGTTTGTTTTCATTTCCTTCTTTTGTTGTCTCTCACTCTCCAGTCCCTATTTGCCAGCATATAGGCCATCCTATTTCTCTTCAATCATTTCTTATAGACATTTCTTACAGGTATTTTCCTTATGATTATTCGCTCCAATGGCTGGCTTTTAAATACAATGAGTAAAACAGGCAGTTTTCAGTGATTATTTTGAATTTTTTTACTGAGATTTTGTCAGAATAAAGTAATATTTTCTAATACAAA